>ONZH01000527.1:0-68965 GCA_900303285.1 Rhinella marina | reverse complement strand
TTTGCAAAAGAACGCACAGTACAGGTGCCAATGAAAAGGCCTATTTTTTTTATATTTCTAGGTACACAGCCGTGTACTAACAGATCAGACGGTGTGTATGAACACCACGTATATAAAATTATTTTGCAAGAGAACGCACAGTATAGTTGCCAATGAAAAGGCCTATTTTTTTAATATTTCTAGGTACACAGCCGTGTACTAACAGATCAGACGGTGTGTATGAACACCACGTATATAATATTATTTTGCAAGAGAACGCACAGTACAGGTGCCAATGAAAAGGCCTATTTTTTTATATTTCTAGGTACACAGCCGTGTACTAACAGTTCAGATGGTGGGTATTAACACCACGTATATAAAATTATTTTGCAAGAGAACGCACAGTATAGGTGCCAATGAAAAGGCCTATTTTTTTTATATTTCTAGGTACACAGCCGTGTACTAACAGATCAGACGGTGGTTATTAACACCACGTATATAAAATTATTTTGCAAGAGAACGCACAGTACAGGTGCCATTGAAAAGGCCTATTTTTTTTATATTTCTAGGTACACAGCCGTGTACTAACAGTTCAGACGGTGGGTATTAACACCACGTATATAAAATTATTTTGCAAGAGAACGCACAGTACAGGTGCCAATGAAAAGGCCTATTTTTTTTATATTTCTAGGTACACAGCCGTGTACTAACAGATCAGACGGTGGGTATTAACACCACGTATATAAAATTATTTTGCAAGAGAACGCACAGTACAGGTGCCAAAGAAAAGGCCTTTTTTTTTATTTCTAGGTACACAGCCGTGTACTAACATGTCAGACGGTGGGTATTTACACCTGGTATACAAAAAGGGTATTGCAGGCACACAGAACCCAGAACACTAGAGCCAAATAAACTGTATTTAAAAAAAAAAAAATTCACAGCCGTATACTGCCAGATCAGATGGTGCATATACACACTAGGTATATATCAGGGTTTTGCAGCCAAAAAGAACGCAGAACAGTAGTGCCAAATATAGTTTGATATGTAGCAGAGCACCTAATACACCACTAATGCCTCTCTCTGTCCCTACTCCAGCAGCTATCCCTGAATACAGCAGCCGTTCTCTGCAGAGTGTATATTGTAGTAAAGCTATCACTGTACTGCACTATAGTAGCCCTGATAAGGGCTTTTAATCACGCTCCTGCCTGTCCAACAGCTAAAACCTATCTCTCCCTTCTCCAGCCTCTGTCCCTGACTAAGTTCACGCAGCATATGCGAACGAGCAGGAAGAGCTGAGTTTTTAATATTCGAGGTCACATGGTTTTTCCAGCCAATCCATGTAGATGCCGTTTTCGCGCTGCCAGCGTGCTCCGCGGGCCTGTCATACCCCCCCTGCATGGTGATTGGTGGAAAAAGAGCGCCAGGGAAGGTGGGAGGGGAAACGAATTCTAAGTGCGCCACCGCCGTTATACTCGATTGAAATCGAGTATGCCGAATAGCGTAGTATTCGATCGAATACCGGCTCGATCGAACACTACTCGCTCATCTCTAGAGTATACATATCAAGGGTGATGATTGTAACATACTATACCTGTTGACATAGAGCTGGCAAATTACATGTTCATGAGATATCGATGAGAGTGAAACCCAAGAGTGCACACATGATCAGCCCCATCACACTCCCAAAATAATACGTGCTTAAAGGGAACCTGTCATCTCCGAAACACCCCCTGAACTAGAGTAAGTGTTGTATAGTGTAAGTGATGCTGAATCCGAATATGTAAGCTTTATCTTCATACTCACTTCCATTCTGACGCTGTGCTCCCACAAACCTGCAGTAAAATGCACTCACTGGACTCTTCTTTGAGTCGTCTCCATTATGTGAATGAGCACCGGAGTCCAGTGAGTGCATTTTACTGCAGGTTTGTGGGAGCACAACATAGGAATGGAAGTGCGTATGAAGATAAAAATTACATAACTGGACTCAACGTCACTTACACTGTACACCGCTTACTGTAGTTCACGGGGTGTTTTGGAGATGACAGGTTCCCTTTAAGCCAGAAAGGGATACTGGTTGTAATGTAGTGATTTATTTATAAATCACCATCTATAATTCATATTCTGACCAATGGACCATGAATCCGATTACAGCCACAGTCTGAAGCATTTGCTCTTGAACCTGCACTTTTTATTCCCTTATAGTCATTCCAACATAAATTAGTGCACCCAACTTCCATAAGCACCGATACTCTGGCTGAAGTTTTCTCAGGGTGGCATTAATGAAGATGGCAAAGTGCAGTTGGCACCATATGTTTTCCATATGCAAAGAGATATCTCCAAGGAAAAGAAAACCATCTCACTAGCGCCACTTTCTAGTAGTGGATCCCTATGAGTCAAATTCAAACTTTTTTTAATAAGCCTTGGAACTTGACAAGGGAAAATAGCCAAGCCAAATATCCATCTGTAGTTAGCTATTTTGGGGTGCTTGACCCTCATCAGTACACTGTATAATTCTGGTTAGCTGAGTGGGATGCTTTGAAAACAGCTTAGGCAGGGTGCTGACTTGCCTTACAGAGACCAGCTATGTATGGGAAAAAAATATCTCTCAGGGAAAGAGAACATCTTGCGGATGCCACCTTGTAGAAGAGGCTCCCTATGAGTCAAAATCCAACTTTTTAACAAGGCATGGCAAGCGAAAAACAGCCAAGTCTAACATCCATCCATAGATAGGTGTTTCAGGGTGCTTGCACCTCACCAGTATGGAGTAGGATTCTGGCCATGTTCCAAAGCTTGTTAAAAAGTTAGATTTTAACACATAACACCTTCCAGAAGGTGGTGCTAGTGAGATGGTTCTTTTCCTGTGAGAGATACCACTGTGCATATTTGTTTCCCATGGAGCATTGCCAATACAGTAAGTCTCAATACACAGCTCTTTTCTTTAAGGAGAGCCAGCCTCCTGCCTAAGCATATTTCCCATATGACATTTCTGCACAACATTGACAGTCTCTAACATGCACTCTCAATTCAATCCTTGTACCCAGCCACACTGTTCCTCCACCGTCATAATATTCCTTTCCTTTCAGTTGCCTTGACACAGTGTACTTGGCAGCAGTCTGGCTGATATTGGTCATAGACTGGTCTTCTCTACAGGTATTGGCTGCTATAAGTAGAGATGAGTGAATCATCAAATATTCGCTTCGGCGAATAATCAACAAATTTATGACAAGATTCATTCTTAATACAAATTTGCTTTAAAAAATAATCGTTATTTTGCGAACATTACTGCACAAATTACGAACATACAGTCTAAGCGTTGTTAAAAGTACGCTACTGAATTGAATGCGTAGGCATTAGCATAAAAAGTGTGTACGAATCCTTAGCGTACTATTGACACGCGATTGCGTCATACGCACGTACAAGGCTAGGCCAAACGTACAGTCCTCAGAGGCAGTCCATATGAGCTAGAAAAGTAAGGTGCTCACTGTTAGCTATCCGGCTAAGTGCATAATTTACTAAAAACACCATACAATAAGTGCATAATAGGACACAATGCAGTACCTGAAAAAGAATACACGCAATGGGCTAAAGTGATTCACATGGATAATATAAAATAGCAGCACACAGAGAAACCTTTTTGCAAAGGGGGCTCCCAAATAACCTGAGAAGGAGGTGCAGTTCATGTTGTGGCTCCCATAGGTCCAGACTCCAGAGGTGTCCTTTAAATCAGCCAGACTGACAGCCAGTAGAAGGGTTCCTCAGATCAGGGACCTGAAGTTCTCCTCGCTGGAACTGCTGCTGAATGACATTAGAGGACGCTCCTGCCTCCTGTAGGCCAAGCTGGCTGCTGTGGTTGAGCTTCACTGCCCTCTTCTGCCAGAAGTCGGACTTGTCTGGGTGGTGGTCACACTGGTGAGCGCTGCAGCCACTTGCGCCTTCACTTTTCTGGATACTCCTGCCGGGACAGCAGGGGTAAGGACTTCTGGCTGCAGCGGTTGAGGCAAGGTTGCACCCAGGGAAGAACTGTCAGCTCCCCTGGCTGCTGCTGACTTAATTTTCCAGGGTTGTTGGTACTGGATCAACGTGGACTGGAAAGTAAAGGATGATGTCGTCAGCTGACCCAGCTGAAAGGACTGTGGTGGTTGCAATCCAGAGATCAGAGGCTCCAGCTGTGGCTTCTCCCTGAAACAGAAGGTGCCATCTGGTGTCTCCTGTAGGCAGCGCACGCGTCCTTCGCCTGCTGGTTCCTCTGGCCAAACTTCTGGTGGTGATGCAGGTACTAGGGGCTTAGACAATAAGGTAACAAGGCCCCCGGTAGCAAATGAGCCTTTCAGGGATGCCATGGGAGTATATTCCACCTGATCCCCCATGTATAAGCAGTGACGGGGTTGGGGCAGGTACAGCCGTTTCACAGATCTGCGGCCCACAAAGTACTCCTTGCCGTCCTCGTCGTCCGCAAGGAAGCACAGCCTCCCTCCACTGCAAACCATAGGACGGTTCCCTTACGCCGTTCCAGTGTAGGGTCTCCCAGCCTCGGATGGTCCAGTACTTGGATTACCCATTCCTCCACCGCATTCTTGTAGTCCCATAGGGTCTGGACGTTGGCCGTCACTGATGCAGGCACAATGGGATTCTGCCACATGGAAGGTGTTGTTGTTCTCCTCCTGGGCGGCGGAGTGGACACCCCAGCCGCCTCCGCCACACCAGCCGGCATGGCGAACATCGAGTCAGGAGCTGGTGGGATTCTCTTGGCCAATTGTGACACTGTGATCTCCTCTGAACTGGACGGTGGGTCGGGGTACTCGCTACCAAACACCATCTCTCCCCATGCTGTGGTATATTGTTCACCGCTGGTTTGAACTGGAGAAGAGGGCGGAGTATTGAGGGAGGAGTCTTCACTCCCTATATGAGCAAATAGTTAGTTCCCGGTGGGCCGGGATGGTTTTTCCCACTTCTGAGGGGGGTGTATCTTCATTTTCCCGTTCTTGAGGGGGCATATCATCATTTTCCCGCTTCTGGGAGCCGGGGGGGGGGCAAGAAGAATGCGTACGTAGCGTAGGTAGCGTATGTAGCGTTAGCGTTCAAAATTTTAAGAACATTTACGAATAATACGAAGCGAATCTGAATAAATCCGGATTCGCTTTGGAGTAGGAAAAATTGAGGATTTGTAACGAATCTACAAAGCGGCAAATAGATTCGCTCATCTCTAGCTATAAGATGCAGGGGTAAGGTGGCTTCTCTATACCACTAGCTCTGGCCTCTACATCCTTGCCCTATGTAGGTTCTGACATGGCACAGCTTTATGACTAGTGCCACTCACCACTAATGATAGCTAATTAGCTAACTACTGTACATGCTGAAATCTGCAAGTTCTTCCAGCTCACACTAGTACTGTGCCTCTCAGTAGATCTCTGTGTCAGACCATAATGATCTGCCTGCACTTCTATTTATGTTCTCTGTTAATTGTGCTAACAATTCACCGGTAGCATGACTTCCTGGTGACTCATTTATCACATTAACAGGCAATTAAAGAGTAACTAAAATTTTTTACAACTTTCTTTTATTAGCCGAAAAAATTATTTGGGTAATATACTTTACAACTCAATTATACTGCTTTCCTACTCAAATAGGCACCCAAAGTCCTGGGTGCTATTGTACCTTAAAAATCCTTATTCTCGTACAACTCTGACACGCCAGTGCTATACTGGTGTACGGATTTCACAGGAGGCAGCAGTGAACGCTGCACAGCCGGAGCACAGGTCTCTGCTCCTGTCTGTGCAACCATCAAGCTAAGTTCTGGCACAGCACCTGCACCCTTTATGCTACCCTGGTTATACATATCATAGGTAAGGTTACTTGTGACTTTGGTTTAATGTATGGTTTTGCAGGGCATGCTGTTACTGTGTTATTATTGTGGCTTGTTTACTGTACATATCCTGTCCATGGTAGTCTTATGTTCTACTGGCATGGTGATTACTATTTCTGTTAGTGCCCCTGCCATCTTCCCGCAAACATTCATGATCATTACCTTTGATTATGCCTCATTTTGCCTTTCATCCTTATTTTATGGATTGTGAGTTTTAATACTTTTAATATTTTTTCATACTTTTGGTATGTTGTGGCTCATGATTCTTGTAGGTTTTTTGTATATACACTATAGATCGATACCTGTAGGTTTTTTGCCAGGATTTAGCAGAGCAGAACGGGCTCCTGCCTGAGCACTCTCAGATCAGCTCAAGGCTCCCTATAGCACATTGCTACTCCTGCACAGATGTACTATAGAAAGCCTTGAGCTGAGTGTAGTGGGCTCAGACAGCTGCTAAATCCTGGCATAGCACATCTGTACAAGCAGGCTCAGACTGGCCCACAGGGGTACAGGTGAATCCCCCGGTTTCCCACCCCCTGCACAAGTGGCACATAACAGAGTGGACTTACTGCACTACATACATATATTCAATGTACAGAACCTCAACCAGGCTGTGTTCATATAAAAACTCGATATATTATTATTAAAGAAACTGCCCAGTTTATTATTATAGACACAATCAGAGCTAAGATGACTTCTAGGTATAGAGGAAAGCTACCAGTGTCCTCTTCTCCCCAGGACCTACCTTCTCAAAGTTGCTGCAGGGACCCCATATTCAATCATCTGGTAGCATCGTGCTGCTGCGTGAGCAGGTAATATTTGAATTTATCCATGTGATGGGCCCCTGAAATATATTTTATTGGTGGGCCCTAGGCACCCCAGTCTGACACTGTGTACAAGGTACAGGGTACTGATCTGCTGAACCAGAGTTTAGCCCAGCTTTAGGGGAGCACGGGCAGGAGCAGAGATGTGTGCTCCGTTCGTGCAGCATTCGCTGCAGCCCTCTGTGAAATCCGTACTCCAGTACAATGCTGACATGTCAATGCTGTATGAGAATAATGACTTTAAGACAAAATACCACTTTGGTTGTCTATTTGAGTAGAATAGTAAAATTGATTAATAAAATATATTACAGAAATCATTTTTGAGCTATTTAGAACATTTTAAAAGAAAGTTGTAAAAAGTTTAGTCACTTAGTTATTTAACTCATTGGTGCAAGTTACATGACATAACAGATGTAAAGCTAATGTGTTATGTGCAACAGTCACTTAACCGTTTAACAGTTAAACTTAGGTGACAATGGCAACAGAACACTGAAAAATCATACATTTTGTTGGAAAATGGAGAAAGACTGCTTTCAACACTCTCACACACTGCTATAGTGTTGCTGGTCCTGTCGTGTCCATATTGTCTAGTAACTCATGCTGCCAGTCACTGGTTGGAGTGGGGTAAGTATGTATGATGGTGAGTGGTGGGGATTTAACAGCACATTTTTTTCAAGCCAAGCAAAACATTTAATTATTGTTAAAACCATCAATATACAACACACATTTTTTTAGGACTCCTTTCTGACATCTGTCATACATGTACAGTGGATGTCAGGTCTTTAAAGATGGTACCTGATCAGGAGCTGAGAATGGACCATTGCTGGCCATTGCCAGACAAACGGTGGCAGACTCTGTGATTGGTTAAACTCTGATCACAAGCTTTTAACCCCTAAGATGCCATTATGAATTATAACCATAGCATCTAAGCGCTCAATTACTGGGTGAGCTCTGCTCCCGATCACCAGACAGTGCCACACAATGAGATTGGGGGGAGCTGTTCAGTTGCTATGGCAACTTGGGGTCTTCTGAAGGCTCTGATGCCTGCCATAGAGAATTGCCTGTCAAGCCCTTCCTAAAGAAGCTTAGTGATTTCCCTATAGGCTGCAATGGTAAATCATTGCAGTCTATGGGAGAAGTGATCAGACGATGGTATGTTAAAGTCCCCTAGGAGGGTTAAAAAGAAATGTAAAACAATAAAACTTAAAAAAGTTCTTAAAAATATAAAAAAGCCAAAAATATATTAAAATTCAAATCTCCTCCGCCTTTCTCAAATTTTAAAAATAATAAATAAAAAAGTAAAGATCACTGCTAACATCACATCCCAAAACTATTAAAATACAAAAGTGAATGGTGTAATGGAAAAGAAAATGAAAAGAAAGAAATGCCATTATTTCCCACTACATCCTATGCAAAATGAATTGGTACCATTAGAAAGTACAGCTTGTCCTGCAAAAAAACAAGCCCTGAGATGGCTATATGGACGGAAAATGGAAGGAGTTAAAAATGAAAACGAAGAAACCTAAAATTGATGCATCAGAAAAGGGTTAAAATACAGAAGACATACTACATGTCTATTAATGAGTGGTTGGTGTATTGTAAGGAACTGTTCTGCAAGTGTCCACTTCTATAGGAAGAGATATGCATGGTTTATGCATCCCTGAACTGAAAACTGAAAATGTGGTGATCATACAAATATTATCTATAGACAGGTTAGTGGAAAATAACTATTGGCTGTACATCACTGCTTTAAGCAATAACTCTTGATCTTATGTGTTACGTCTTTTATAGCAACCCTGTTGTAGATTTGGAAGTTGTACTGTAGGTGAGGCAAGCCTTTCTGTTAATTATAGTCGGATCCTACATTTTAGTGTTATTACATGTGCACCTTTTTATCTGGCATAAAAGTCTATGCACCAGAACTGATCCCTACAACTTTAAATGAGGTGCTGTAAAAAGCAAGAATGAGTGAAAATGTACATGATGCCGTGTGAGTGATTAACCATGGACTTGGTAGTGAAGAGAAATGGGATTTAATATTTTCCTCTGGAATTCGTTTTCAGCGTAGGATACAGTCTCTAATGCAAGCCGCATGTTCAAAGCCTTGCTTGGTAGTGACCTCTAATGGTAGAGATCTTCATTGTTCTGAGTCTGCTCTTTCAAAGACCGGTGCATCGGGAACTACTTAAGACTGCGGTTAGCTCCAGTGCCCTTATGAAGTGCAGAATTCTTTCAAAAAGACAGCAGACATTATTTTTATTTTTCAGATGATTACTGGGTGTTTGAGTATCGGGGATTGCTCTATCTACTGACTCATATGTTAACTGTGCCATGAAATGTGGCTGAAAAATACTTGGTGTATATCATGAAGCACTTTAAAAGAGAGATCACAGTGCTGGTGCTAAGGAATAAAAAATGAGCCCCTTTTACCTTCAAGGATTTGTGGTTAAGTCAAACACCTAGAATTGGAACAATATCCGGCTCCTTTATTGATGGATTGGACTTAAACTTCAACCCAGTGATTTGATTAGTCTGAAAGTAAAAACGAATGGGATGCCCCACAGGATGTCAGAAAAGAAAGATATATACTAGTGCAGCATATTCTATTTAACTAAATGATCGGTGCATGGCCGGACTAGCTCCAGAGTATATACATTTACTCCAACCTTCTATGATGTCATCTGGCTTTCAACAAATATGATATTAATATACAGTATGTAAAGAGAGAAAAATGCTGTATGTATATGTATACAGGAATCCACGCTAAAGAAGATATCTTCATTAGAGATACTGAAAATGAGGGAGAGTCCTTGCAAATTGGGTATAGTTGGCAACTATTCCCCTGCATTATACATGAGCACAAGGGTCACTTGAGATGTAAGGTGTCAGGAGATCCCTACTAAAAATGGTGAGATTGTTGCTGTAATATGCCTAAATATGTTCCAAGACTTTAGCAATGTGTGGATTGTTCACTCTGTAAACTGTTTAACATGTATTTCCTAGCCACCACAGGTGTCTACAGTGAATAAGCTACTGTTGTTTTATACATATCTATGTTGCCGATTGTTTCTTGTGTATCTTTGAAACTGTATGGTAGGATATTGTTGTGCTTTGGTGGACCATTTGTGTATATATGTTGCATGTATGTGTGTATACTGCTATATACAGTATCGTGCTGCGTGCAGTTGCTTGTTAAGGAAAGTGTGTGTAGACCTACTGTACCAACCAACTGGTATGGCTCTGGTATGGCAGTCCCCCGGTATTCACTCTTTAACCCCTATACAGGGGTTTGGATTTCACTGCAGGGGAATCACAAGGCTGCTATATCTTGAGATAGTTCCAAAATGGTTGGCGGCTAATGAAGGGGTTTAGAGATGCCAGTGTGGAGTCAGGCAATATGCATAGTCTGTAGACGGGTTGGCAATGTATAGGCGTATTTATGAGACAAATCCACGGTCAGGGCAGCCGGTAATAAGGCAATCCGAGAAACAGGATAAGGTCAGGGCAGATGGCTAGAAGTCAGAGTTGGTTGTCAGGCTGTACAGTACACAGGACTAAGGCAGAGATCCACATCTTTGCTGGTAACTAGAGACTAGGAACCTAAAGCTCAGGCTCCGTTCCCTTAGGGAAGGTGCCTTATATACTCTGGGATAGCCAGCTATAGGATGGGGAAGAATTTGTCTTATAGTAGACCAGTAGTCTTTTGCACAGGATAAGGCATGCATGCTGCAGTCTGCAGAAAACACACTACATGCCATTGGCCGGGGATGGCTCTGGCTTCAGAAGAGAATGATTTGGGGGTAGTCATCTCTGACAGCCTCAAAATGAGTAACCAATGCAACCAGGTGGTAGGGAAAGCAAATCGTATGCTTGGCTGCATAGCTAGAGGTATAACAAGCAGAAAGAGGGAGACTGTGATAACCCGGTAAAGAGCACTAGTGAGACCACATCTGGAATACTGTGTTCAATTATGGAGACCTCACCTGCAAAAGGATATTGCTAAAATAGAACGGATCCAAAGAAGAGCTACAAAAATGGTGGAAGGTCTAAAGGAAAGTCTGGAGGAAAGAAGAGAAAGGGGGGACATGATTGAAACCTTTAAATATGTTAAAGGACTGAATAAAGTTCAGGGGGGAAGGGTTATTAATAAGAAACTGAATACAAGAACAAGGGGGCACAATCTGAGGTTAGTTGGGGGAAAAATCAAGAACAACATTAGAAAATATTATTTCACTGAAAGAGTAGTAGAAGCTTGGAACAAACTTCCAGCAGAGGTGGTTGATAAATCCACAGTAACTGAATTTAAACATGCCTGGGATAAACATGTATCTATCCTAAGATAACAATAAAGGAATAATAAAAGGGCAGACTAGATGGACCAGGTGTTCTTTTTCTGCCATCAATCTTCTATGTTTCTATGTAGAAGGGAAGTGGGACCGGACGTCTGGTGAGACAACAGAGCCATCTGGGTGAGAAGGAGCGTCTGTGCACGCAAGGAACAGTGGGGCAGTGGCAGGCATGGGACACCAGCGCAACATTGATGCAGCTTTATTTAGACGCAGGTCCATGTAGATGGAGCAGATGACGGACTGCACCTATTATGATCACTATTGGCTTACGGTACTAATTTATTGTAACACTTTACCTCATTTATATACAGGATAGCCAACAAAAATCAGACCCGTTTCCCTGGTATGTTTTGTACAGGAAAATTCTTATCGGCTCTCATTCAACAAACTGTCTTTGTTGCCCAAGACAACCAATAAGGGCTCAGCTTTCATTTTACCAGAACAGTGTTAGCAAGGAATGAGGCCCATCATGTCCTTCCCTGCCAGTCAAGAGGTGGTCCTTGTGGGGGGCAATAGTGTTCTGCAAGAGTGTGTCCAACATGCTGTATTCAACAAAGATTGCCATATTAGAGGCCTATGTACTCTAATTAAAAAAAACTGCAGGACTGTTTAGCTAGTGAATTCCCAGAACTTCCTGTTCCAGCATACTTGGATTTGGTCCAGAAGTGGTGTAACACAGAATTTGTGACTGATTGCAAAAAAACAAAAATAGCCAAATGTTCATACACCCATCATTGTTATAGAAATTAAGAAGAGGATTATGAGAAGGAAATTGATGTGAAAATGATCCCAGCAGTATACATCAGTTGTCACAGTAGGGAACTCCACAAACACCACCATCTCTATCTATGGTTCTTGCACGATCCATGGCCAGCAGGTTGCCTGTTTAAATAGGTGGCACATTCTGGTCACATGATGTGACTGGTGTCACATGACCAGTGATGTCAGCATGCCCACATGGGAGTGGCACCTGTGATTGGCCAGCGCTCCTTCACTGAGAGACCCAGCCTGGCTCCCTAACAACCAGAAGTGCTGTAGAGAAGCACGTCTGCTGGTGCCAGTCATGACATCAGTGGAATATGTCACTTTGTACTGAAATGACTTCACCTAAAGCCATCTCTAGTGTCAGCTGTGACGCTAAACCCAGAAAAAAAAATTCAACAAAACGTAACACAATTTCCTTATTTGTTTTTGTTATTTTTTCTTGTTTTGGAAGATATTACAATTCCAAATCATGAAATACAATAGAAAAATAGTACATTGTTCTCTCAGGCTGCCATTCTATTCCATTTCTACTCCCCCTCCCTCTCCCACACTCTGATGCTCATGCAGGTAAGCCAAGAAGTTTAGGAGGAGTTGTCTAGGTTTAGTCTGGATCATTTTTATCTACACAGTGAGCGAGGCCATTTTGTTGTAAGGAATCTCCTAGTTACCAATATTATAAAATAGATGTGGTAACAGTGCCAGCCATAGTCTCAGTAGTACCAGCTGTAGTATACACAATACCATCCATAGTACATACAGCTGAAAAGCTAATCTGCCTATTTATGCAGTAATAATTTTTCCTGTCACTGCATAAATGTGCAGATTTGCCTTTCAGCAGCTTTGGAAAGCTGGATAGCATGCTGGAAATCAAACTACATATATAGTATGTACTCACGTTTGTCCTAATACATTTATGGATATAGTATGTAAAGAATGTATATACCATGATGGCTTCCATTACATCTCTGCAGAGGTTGTTACCCAGCTTTCCCAGACTGTGGAATTTGAAATTTGCCTAGTTATGTTGTAATAAATCCCTTCATGTAGCTAGACCAACTTACCATTTAGGGCCCTAGAAAAGCTTGGTGATAACATGGTTGTTACCCAACTTTCCCAGATTGCACAATGCCAGATCAGCCTATTTATCAATTGGTAAATCCCACAAACTGTAGAATACCTAGCTAGATTAGCTAGCCTGGAGCCTGGAAAAGCTGAGTAAGAATCCCAGTGACAAGTTCTCCATGCTGTAGCATAGCTAGACAGATTTTTCATTCAGGGCTCTGGGAAAACTAAGTAACACATTATGTGGAGCTGTAATAGTGACTGCTAAATTCAAGTCTACCAAGACAATTTCCCCTTTCCATTTTAAATAATGCCTTAGCTAGGCAGATTTGTCTTTCAGAGTCCTGGGAAGTAAGTCCTCATGCACACGGCCATGCCAGGGTTGCCAACCGTCCAGAAATTTCTGGACAGTCTGTAAAAATAGGCAACTTTTTTCCTCTGTTCGTGAAAAAAAATAGAGATGTCCGTGATTTTTTTTAGGCTGGTGGTACTTGACTAGACTTATTTTGGTGGATAATGAGTTCTGATCAGTATATTGAGCTATAGACCTGTCTTACTTATAATATTTATCCTTCATTATGGTTTTCCAATTTGTCCGTTTAAAATGTTGTCTGTCCGTGATTTTGGGATAAGTTGTCCTGAAAAATATGTGGGCACTAGCCATGTGCTCACAGCACACACCCATTCACTTGAATTGGTCCTCAATCCAGAGGGTGCTGTGGGGAACGGAGGCACGGAACCACATGGAAACATGTTTTATTTTTTTGCAGTGAAGATGGATCAAGTTCAATGGGTCTGGATCAGTCTGCGGAATCCACACAGATGCACGGAACAGTCGTGTGCATGAGGCCTAACTGCCAGTCAGCAATTACCGCTCAGCAGGGGCGTAGCTATAGGGGGTGCAGAGGTAGCAGTTGCTACCGGGCCCAGGAGCCTGAGGGGGCCCAAAGAGCCTTGTGCCACATAAGAAGACCCTGGAAGTATAGAGTGCAGGCTGGTCAAGTTACACCTTTGGCTGAAGGCAAGGGTCAAGAATTTGGCATGAAGGGGTGCCATTTAAATTTTTGCCTCAGGCTGCATGAAGGCTATGTGCTTCCCTGCCCCTGGCCACAAAGCACTGAGGGAAGGGGGGCCCATGATGAACTCTTGCACCGGGGCCCATGAGCCTTAAGCTACGCCCCTGCTGCTCAGTATATACTGTACATGTTAAGGATCAGTTCATACAACTAATCTCCCCACAGAAGTGAAAATGTGAAATTGGAGTTTGAAATGCTGTGTCTTGGAGCCTGAGAGACATAAAGCCCCCCTGCCACTGGTGTCCATCTTACAGGGAAGTCTGTGTATATCTATTGTACTGACTCATGCTTTGTTACGGCTTCACAGACTTCAACTGTGGCCTGTAAAGGACAGCAGAGGATCTCTTTAATGGGACCATTCAGGTGAATGAAACTTTCCCTGGCTTTGGCCAAAGGATGCTTTTTTAGATTTCCCTGGAGTGACCCTTCAAGCAATCAGGGCTTGTGTTCCAGATCCCAGACTATGAGGGAAATTTATCACAAAGATAAATTTTGAAATCAGTTTTCCTTGAATCATAGATAACCATGGCCACGTTTCCTACCACTACTCAAAACTGGAGTGAGTGGTGTAATACAAAAAGTTGCAAAAATTTAGCACAAGTGACTTCAAAAACTCAAAAATATACATATGTGGCCAAATTTATTCTACCCAAATCAAAAGTGTTCTAATTGGCCTTAAGATTGGTATATGACACTCTGAGGTCTAAGACTTTTTATATCTCATCGTTCATGCTTTCTTAAATTTTTTTCACATATCTTTTCTCTTTCTTCTCTCCTTTTAAGCTCTTGAATGCAATTACAGAAATAGCAAATGATGTCAAAGGGACACCACATTTGTTAGGCTGGAAAAAAAATGTCACAGTCACTTGTTAGGACCATGTGTCTAAAAAGTATGACTTATAGGGGTTGTGTCACTTCAGCTAGGACCATGTGTCTAAAAAGTATGACTTATAGGGGTTGTGTCACTTCAGCAAATAGCATTTATAATGTACTGTAGAGAAAGTTAATACAAGGCACTTACTAATGTACTGTGCTTGTCCATTTTGCTTCCTTTGCTGGCTGGATTCATTTTTCCATCACATTATTCACTGCACATTATTTCACATGTTCATAACCATGGAAACGAGCAGTGAATAATGTGATGGAAAAATGAGTCTAGCCAGCAAAGGAAGCAACATGAATAATAATTATTATTATTAATAAATATTTTATATATCTTTATAGATTTATATATATAGGTTTCGTTTTGTCTGGATTATGGCACATATTAATGAATTTTGATTGATTCTTTAAGGGTTTAGAATACATTGCCACTGCTTCTTTGATTATCTCTTTATGACTTACGCATTCATTTTATATATATATATATGTATTTTATTGATCATTAATAAAGCTTGTATTTATATATTGATGGGGTTTTGGTGTGTTTTTCCTTTGTTGGTGTTACATTATTTGGTTAGTAGTAGTAGCAGTAGTAGTGGGGGCTGTGTAGGGGCAGTAGGGGTAACGGAAGTGGAAGTAGGGGGATTAGCAGAGAGGAGTAGCAGCTGTGGTGTTGGCAGTGGCAACAGCAGCAGCCATACAGTACAGAACATGATGGTAGGCAGACAGACAGCAGCACTGAGTAATGGGGTCGGCGAAAAATAATCACAGTCAGCAATGTAATTAAGGTTACCCGTCCCCCTCCCCTCCCTTGGTTGAACTTGATGGACATGTGTCTTTTTTCAACCGTATTAACTATGTAACTATGTAATGGCAGATGTATTCAAGATGGAGGTGTCTGAAAATCCTCATGGATCAATGTCTTGTTCATTTTGATAACAGTGATGTTTTGTACTGGAGGAGGACAACTTTGTCTGTTTGGTTGTGACAACACCATGTGTCCCGCTGAAAACCCTCGGGACAAGACAGTACAGAAAGAGCAAACTGGGCCACTATTCCAATATGCCTTCCCAGAATTCCATGGGGTCAAGGAACATGGTATGCACTGTAAAAAATGTCCAGATACTGTAAGACTCCCTCCCTCCGTCGCAAGATGACCATGTGAAACTCCATCTTCTTCCTTCCTGTTGTTTTCCCCTCCAATTTGTACCGTAAAATGAGACTGGGCATTATTTTTACGTGATTCACATGAAGCAAATTGTAGAAACTTCAGATTCTTATGGCAAACAAATTTTTGATAAATTTGTTTAGAATCAATTTGCTCATCTCTAACGCACAGCTTCTCTGGCCTTGGTCATGACAGCATGTGGCAAAAAACAGTAGCAAGGGCTGCTTATGCGTGAGCATCTGTACAGAAGTTTGATGGTTTTTAAGGTGTGACAATAAAAGCTTGATTTTTATTCAACTGCTGGAAGAACCTGTTTTTGCTTTTTTTGGATGTTCATTATCTCCTGTAAAGACCTGGGTCTGGTTATCTGGTGAGCTGACTCTTTCATTGTTTCCAAATAGCTAGGATATGCCAAAAATGTCACCTATTTTCGGAACTCCCATAGCAGTGAACTGAGGTTGGCCGCAATTTCACGGCTGCTCTCCCTTCACTTTAGGTTAGACATTTGTGGTGTATATATAGATATGCCACAGATTTTGAGATGGGACAACCCTTTAAGTTTAAAAAATAAGAAGTGGGTAGATTAGGTTTATTACAAAATAATTAAAATGCATCTTTAAATCAAGCGATAAATCATAAGGAATTATAGGTACCCACCATTCGTGGTTAATCTTAGGCACTGTGCAGCATCATGTAATATGAATTCACACCACAAGATGGCACCAAAGATAGCCACAATTGAAAGATGCCGTATTTCAGCTTCACATAGTACAATGCAAGTGATTACCTTTGGTTCCAAGAACAGATGACCTGCAGGCTCAACCCCTGGCATATTTTAATGATCACAGTTAGCGATGAGCGGAGTATTGTAAAATTCGATTCGGCTGCTTTCGACAAATTTTACAAAAGACTTCACTTTGTGACTAAATACTTAGTCACAAAGTGCATTTGTTTGTAAGTAGTGAGTGCAATGACAGGGAGCAGTGACTGCACCCTTCTCCATCATTGTACCCCTCATATGCTGCATTTATAGCTGATTGTGGCATATGAAAGTAATAATACAGTGTAAAATTGAAAAAAAAAAACTTGACTGAAGATCTGGCACAAAATATTGAGCAGTCAGTAATGACGTCATCACATTGGCCGGCATGATGATGTCATACGTCACTGCGCAGAAGATTTGTGGGAGACCTTCAAGCAAGATGGTGGCGGCGAGCCAGGTGCAAGCAAATGGATGAGGCAACTATGATTTTTTTTTGTTTTTTACACTATTTCAGGTGAAATTTATCCCAAATTTATTGCTCAACACAACAGCTCACAGACTTCAATATGGAATTTTACTCAAGTTTAGCTTTCACATGTGCTCACGAGTGGACACATGGCGAATAAACCAGACAAAAAGCCTTAGGACTCCTGCACGCAAACGTATTTTCTTTCTGTGTCCGTTCTGGGTTTTTTTTGTGGACCGTATGCAAAACCATTCATTTCAACGGGTTTGCAAAAAAAAACTGAAGTTACTCCGTGAGCGTTTCATTTCCGTTCCGCAAAATAATAGAACATGTCCAATTATTGTCCACATTTCTGGGATTCGCATCCCCACCTAACTCTTGGTTGAACTTGATGGACTTATGTCTTTTTTCAACCGTATTAACTATGTAACTATGTTCTCTTAGGGGCCAGCTGTCCCTTTCGACAATATACGGAAGGCACACAGACGTCATACATATTTTTTGCAGATCTGTTTTTTGGGGAGCACAAAATACATACAGTCGTGTGCATGAGTCCTTATAGACATAAACAGTATTTCAAGAATGTCAGTACACCTTCACGGTCTGACCATGACATCCTCACTTTACTCTCCAACCATGGTCTTGATTGTTACAGGACATATCAACTCAGAAGTGCACATACATTTACTGTTCACCGATCCCACAGCATATGATGACAATGCAGGAGTCTGACCCTGTCAATCAAGATGGACAGTGTGGGCTAGGGGTGTAAGGTGGTGGAGCTTGGTGAAGTAAGGTACTTGGACCTACCTGCATTTACCATCTTATGTGCCTATGCATTAAAAGTAGTTTTTCATTAAAATGCAGCCCTGAATAACAAAATTAAAGGTATGATTACATTATGCTGAGCTTGCTATACCAAGCATCGTGCCTGGTTTAAAAGTGAATTTCCTGATGACAGATTCCATTTAAAGACGTTTCCTTGGGATCTGTCATCAGTGTTTGGTACAAAGCCTACTTAGACCATGCGTTGCCTAAAAAAAAACGTATGAGGAACCTGGTTATTTACTAGTACATTGCTTTGGTTTATTGTAATTCTAGCAACTAGGTTTCTTTGTCACTTAGTTGGTAATTATAAGGAGTGACTACGGATAGAAAATCATAGATGGTGATTTACAGTCTATATTTAGTTATGTAGTAATGAATTCATATATCTCCACCCAGCGTTCTCAGCACAGATGTCTCCTGTTTAAGCTGTCAAACACTTCTAGCATTAAGGGATGATCAAATCATAGTAAGATGGGGACACCAAAGGGTTGGGTTTCCTCAAAATTGATGAAATGTTATGGCATAATTAATTCAAAATTAGTCCTCACTGTCATAGCACAGGGCATTACGAATCCTAAATAATACCACAAGGAGCCAATATGTTTTCTTTTTACAGAAAGATGGTGACAAAATGGTGAAAGTGATTTACTCCTGAATTTATCTGTAAGCATGCTCTATGGGGCAGTCTATATTTCATGTGAATATTACATAAAAGAAAATAATATATGCCTGGACTGTGTTCAGTGAAAAGGGAAAGTCAGAACTCAAGGTTTTTTTTCTTTTTAATATAAATGTCATTTATCCAGCAAAAGGGCATCTGGATCTGATTTTACTAAATAAAAAAGTCAAATACAGCAAAAACAATTTTGCTGGGGTGGTTTCAATATCAGCTCTTTGAAGAAGAACAGTGATTGCTAATAGAAATTGATGGAGATGAATGTGTCCTAATATATATGTGACCTAATTTACCCTGTACATGTTTATGCAGGGCACTGTCATGGATAATGCAGAGTATTGCAAACATTTATGCTTTACACTTTGGCTGAGAGGGTAACACTAATGTGTTAGGGGGACAGTGGTAGTCCCTTTACCTCCAACACAAGATTGAGAGAGCAAAATGGAGGCCACACCGGAGTATCATGGAACTGAAGACTCTACTGGAAATTTTTCAAGTAGTTGCGGTATGGATGCCTTAGTATAGTCTCTTAGGTAGTATGTATAGGAATACATGCAAACTGGTAGCTCTTCCACGAATGCTGTTAACGTGACAGTCTCTTAATGTATCTTATCCACGATAAAGGCAGCTAGTTATCAGCTAGTGCACTATATATAAAGTCGGCTTCTTGTCACAGTCGCACAGTAATTAAAAGGATTTTCCATGATTTTATTACTGATGACCTATCCCCATCAGTATCTGATCGGTGGGGGTCCGACACCAGGGACCCCAGCCAATCAGCTGTTTGAGAAGGCACCAGAACTCCTGTGGAAAGTAACGAAAAGGCTGCGACACTAATGTGAGCGTTGCTGCCTTCTCAAACAGCTGATCATGTGGGTGTCAGACCCCCACCGATCAAATACTGATAACCCAGAGGATAGGTCATCAGTTACAAATTTCCTCGTGCTTTGTGGTAGTGAATCAATGTAACCTGAAATAGTGTAAAAAAAAATCATACTTACCTCCTCCATTTGCTCGCGACGGGCTGCTCACCGTCATCTTGATTGAAGATCTCGTTCGAAATCTTGTGCGTGGTGACGTATGACATCATCTTGGGCCGTGTGAGACTTCGCATCAGATCCTCAAGCAAGATGGCGGCAGCCGGCCCATTGCAAGCAAAAGGAGGCGATAAGTATGATTTAATTTTTTAAATGTTAATTTTACACTGTTTTAACAGTCAGATGCCGCGATCAGGCATCTGAGGGGAACATTGATGGGGGGGTGTGCTATTGCAGCTCCCTGTCATTGCTCCCACTACTTACAAAAAAATGCGCTTCGGGGAGCATTTGTCGCATTTCGCTCATCTCTAGCTGCGATGCCTCTTAAGTGTGCAGTGTCAACCTGGGTCCAGGCACAGCCTGTATCTGTATGCACAGTCTGCACTCACTTGGAGGATGCTACCCCTTCACAAGACCAGAAACACAGCTCAAGGTTCCTACTACACCCTTCTTTCTGCTCTCAGACTCTGCTTTCCTCCATCCTGGAAAACCTGCCCACTTCCAGGAAGTGACTTCCTCTCAGGATTGTGCTTTACTCAGTACGTAAGAGTGATTGCAACTTTTTGCCCCTACATGCCAGCAGAGCACCAGTAATTGCATTAGTATGCACAAATCAATATTGTTTTGAGGGGAATTTCCATTATTAAACTTACACACCTTACACGTGAATAAAAAATCATGTTTGTGAAATAGAGTAATTAATTGTCTTTAAATCATAACAAAGTCTAATTTCTGAGTAATTTAAAATTCTCATAGATCAGTGCCGTTAACTGAATGCATTAGGTGCCTGCATTTTCAAAAGTTAGTGAACAACTAGTTTGTAGTAGCAGTATCTGTGTCTCTGCTTCCAGAGCTTAGAGGGCCATACTGTAGGTCTTCCCCATTGTTGCCTTTTTAGCTGTATGACAGTGTGACTGCAGAACTTAAAGGGAATCTATCATCAATGGCGTATTGTTTAAACTATTAAAAAAATTTTTTTTTTATATAGATATCAAAAAAAACTGCAGCACTTCCAATATGTTGAAAAAAGTGAAGTCCTTTATTCACCCGTGTGAAGTTTCGGTCCGCTTACTGAAACCGTTTTCAAGCATATGGATACAAGCTCACAGCATATTTAAAGGGTGTACATAATTATCAATTAACAACATATCTTAATAAAAATATATGAAATTGTATAAAAAACTATCAACCATACAAACATGGTATCATACAATAATAATGAATAGTTTATAAAGTGCATTGTATGATCTTATTATTAATGCATAAAAACAGTATGATCACTTAATTGATAATCACCGTGAATGAGTGTCCAGGTGTAGGGGGCGGTAACCCTTGGAGATCCAGACATGCTCCTCTGTACATAGCGCTCTCCATATCACAGATCCACGTGGCTGCACGGCGTGTATACAAACACATTGCGCATGTCTGTGCGTCATACCGGCATCCAGGTCACGTGTTTGGTCATGTGACTGGTCACATGAACAGAACGGGTCACATGATCCATAATATGAACAAAAGAATAACGAAGTCTGCAGAAGAATGGTAACAGTATATAAGTAATTGCACACAGGCCATCTATCAGGGAAAAGAGCACTGGAGGGCAGGAAAACAATGCGATATACATGTCTTCCTGAACCTAATGTCAGTAAGTGAACCACTCCGATAGGGGCTGTCTACCGGTAGTGGTCGCCACCTACCAAACTATATATAGTGATTTTAAAAAAATACATTTCCATATCCCTTATCTATATTTAAAAATAATCCTAAAATCATGCATCAAGTTTTTACACTAGCCACTAGTCCCAAAAATATCAAGACTTCCAGTTCTTTAAGAGCCATAGACACAATGGTAAGGAGGGGGCCTCATTGACTTCTATGCTAGATGTTTTTAGACATGCTCTATAATCTGTGCAGTGGTTAGGAGGGAGTAGATAAGATGTAATATCACCTATTGTGAATGGTGGATGCTGTGTTATCTATACAAAAGTGATATATGAAAAGTTACCTGTACAGAACAGGAAGTCTTAACTTTATTTATTATTAGGCCTAGTGGCCAGTATGAAAACTGCACAATATTATATATTGTTTTAACTGTACCAAAAAGTGTAAACAATTATGTTTCACAAGTGGACACTTACAGCCTCAAGTGGCAGCTGTTAGTGAAGGAAAACCAGGAGAGAGAGAAGGACTACTCTAGAGTTCTATTGTCTGCCATCTTGCCTGCCCCATCATCTTGGGATAGAAACATTGTACCTTGTACATATGACAGCTGGATATACTATAACTAGAGATGGGTGAAGTTGTTAAAAATTTGATTTGACTGCTTTGCCAAATTTTACAAAAAAATTCACTTTGTGACGAATCACTTCATCACAAAGCACTTTTTTTTGTAAGTAGCGGGTGCAATGACAGGGGACAGCGATTGTGCCGCCCTGTCATTGAACCTCTCAGATGATGCGTACAATGTTAAATCAATATTAAAGCATTTTAGGGGTTGCTTATTAAAAAAATAAAGCACCTTTACCATCAATATTGCTCCATAGAAAAGAAATCAGAATGTCCAGAATCTGCAAGGCTGTGCATTGGAGTCAGATAGCAAGGTATTGTACACTTTTATAGCAAAGAAAGATTTTGCTGCTGTGAGGGGGAACACTGCTAACGCACCCTTCCACATTTTGAGATAGCTTGGCCAGCTGTATCTTAAATCAGCCCAGAAATTACAGAAACATTTACAAAGAACCTTATTCTATGCCTAAGGTTCTGCAGAGAGACTTTAGAGAGACAGAGAGAAGGAGTACTACAACTTCCATCATTGTTGCTGTCCAAACATTGTTCTTGGGGAGAGTTGCACTGTGATTAGAGATGAGTGAATCTATTTGCAGCTTCGTAGATTGGATACAAATCTTCGGATTTGCTCTGTTCGAAACTTAAATGTTCTTAAACCTTTGTACGCAAACGCTATGTACGCATCTGATGAATTGTACGCTAATGCTACGTATGAGTTAATTTATACACTGATGTGTACGAATTCAGTTAATTAGTGAACTTTTTCTGTATGTTTGTTATTTGTGTGGAAATTTTCGCGGTGAGAGCGGCAAAAAGCCCGGGAAGAACCCTGTCACCTGACCTAGTGGGAAGGTCTTGCTCTGATTGGCCCATAGGCTCGGTAAACCAGTGACATCAGTTGTGCTGCAACTGCTGAGATGAGCAGAAGCTTGTGAAAGTTGTGAAAGACAGAGAACTGGTTTTTGTAAATTGTGGTGTTGTTCTGGGCATCCATAATACACATATCAGGGCTAGTGCAGGGCCAGTACAGGGCCAGTGCAGGGCTAGTAATATTAATCAGGCAGGGAGAGAGAAAGGGAGAGAGACAGGGAGAGAGACAAAGACCTGATTGCCTGCTGCCAAAGTCAAGTGAAAATGTCTGGCACGGAAAAGCAGAAGGGTTCCAGTTCCAGCCAGACCTTGAGCTCGAAAAAAAAAAAAAGAAGGAGAAGGTGGCACAGGGCAGCAGAGGCAAAGGACATGTAGCCGCAGCTTCTACCGGTAGAATTCATAGTAGTTGGCCACTGTTCCACCAGGCTAACCCACCAAGGAGCAAAATTGTTGTAGAGGAGAAAGTAGATGAGGTAGTGGAGAGGATGGCTCACTCATCTCAATCACAGCCGGATGACGTGCTTTCTTCTGCTGACACTGTATCATGTAGCCAGGGGTCAGTCTCAGAGCGTTCCTCCTGCTACACCATTCCGCTCCATCAAAGCCCCTCATTCTCTGCCTCCTCTGCTTTCAGTGCCCCCTCCTATTGCTGCAGCGCACTACACACGCCCACGTTGTCCTTCTACACGGTTTTCATTATTGGCACTGGTATATATACAATATAGTACACTAATTTTTTAACATGTTTTTACTTTTCAAATATTTTGTTACTCACCCTGCCGTATCTCTGTGTGGATCTTAGTAAGCCGCTCTGGGCACTTGAACTTCAAATCGGACCATTTCCGCTGGATCTGGCCCAAGGTACACACAGTGTCAAAACGATAGCACAAGCCTTGGATCACCTTCTGCACTATCTCCTTCTTCTGCTGGTTCGGGTGTCGGTGTGTGCCATCGTAATCCTGCTGGTCCATCAGCCGGATCATGTATTTAAGCTCTCCAGAGTTAAATGCTGAAGATCACCTGGATGCCATTTTGCAAACTTCGCTCTGCCTCTGAGGAGTGCATGCTGCGGCCTAGTGTTGTGCGTGCCTGCGTATTACGCAATCGCTAGACAATAGTACGCTAAGGATTCGTACGCACTTTGTACGCTCATGCATACGTATTCAGTTAAGTAGCGTGCCTTTAACAATGCTATGTTCGTTATTAGTGCACGAATGTTCGCAGAACACGACAGAATAACAAATGATTTGTACGCAGCTTCGACGAAATATTAAGAATGAATCTTTTTATAAATTCAATGAACATTCGATGAATCTTTGAAGATTCACTCATCTCTAACTGTGGTCTACTTGGAACTGTGCCTTGTTACTGTCGGATGTATTACTACTAGTGTTGATATAAATTTCAGGATAAATTTTATTTGTTGCGAAGCTGAATTTCCTTGTGCTTTTCTGGTAGCAAATCGATTTAACCTAAAATAGTATAAAAAATAAAAGAGGCCAGCGTGATGACATCATCGCAGGCCACAGATCTTCAAGCAAGATGGCGATAGCTGGCCTATCGCGACCAAATGGATCAGGTAAGGGGTTGTTCACATATCAGTTATTTGATCAGTTATTTCCATCAATTATTGTGAGCCAAAACCAGGTGCGGGTCAAAAACACTGAACAGGTGCATATCGTTTCATTTTACTTGATCTCTGTGTAGTGTCCACTCCTGGTTTTGCCTCACAATAACTGATGGAAATAACTGATCAAATAACTGATATGTGAACAACCACTAAGTATAATTTTCTTTTTTTAATTGTATACCCTTTTATTTATATCAGATGCGATCATGTATGAAAACAGCATCTGAGGGGTACTATGACGGGGAGTGGCTCAATTGCTGCTCCCTGTTTTTGCACCCACTACATACAAAGAAATGTGCTCCGTGACAAACTTTTAAAAAAAAAAAATTGTCGAAGCAGCCGAATCAAACTTTTTATTAATTCACTCATCTCTAATTACTACTCCTGCACTTTAGTAAAGAGAGACTTATTTATTGAAATCAATAGGCGTGGTTACTGTCTCCATCATTCACCGGCAACTGCTTCCACCCTACTTCCTTGCACCCTGCCATAAAACTTAACATTAAGGGCACCCCAATAACCACCAGGTAGGAGCCCCAAGACCAGGGTGTTCCCCAAGAGAAAAAAGGGTGTGCCCACTCTGAGTACTACTACCTCTCTCAGCGCCAAAACTACCACTCCCATACCACATAGGGGTATTATTCTCATCTATCTGGCATAAATATGCCGAACTTTGAAAGCACCTGCTTTCCCCAGTTTAATGCTGGCCTCCCCTTCCGTCTTCTCGTGTTTACTAATCTATGCATCATTTTTGTCCTCCGTTGACAAAGATAAATGATGGGATTAAAACATATTGGCAAAGCTCCTGTGAACACTCTGAAAGCACAGAAAAAGGATTGCAATTATTTCCCACAGGTAACACAGCACAGGCAAACCGGATTAGAGGTAATTTGCTATGAGGATTATTTAGATCCTCATCCATTAGCAGAACATCATTTATGAAAAATAATTTTTGTTTATATAATAATTATGATAAATGTTGTTGCTCACTGATACTTAACAAAGAGAACAAATTCATTACATTAAAATAAAATGTAGATAAAAGCGAATTTATGAAGACAGGGATTTAGGGGAGTATGCGGATTCATGCCTGCTCCATCACTTCAGTGAAAAATAAACGGATGTTCCAATAAAGTTTGTAGCACTCGATTGGTACAAAGCAAATTATATGCCACCTCCTAGAGAATAAGACCCCATTAACATCTATCCATCCATTGGAGGTATACACCTGACATATACCTCTGGGGAAAAGATGCAAAATATCTAACTGTATAGACATTTAGTGGGGTACATCACCTATACATCCTCTTCTCTGAGCAAATAAAATCCGCAAATCCAATAATGCCTGAAGACTGGGGATGGAGATGCCTTGGTCACCTGGTAGCAGCAGAAGATGGCAGGAGACATGCAGGCTCTGTTCTCCTCCTCCTCCTCCCTGATGACCAGCCTTTGAAAGACTATATTGTTGAAGTCTGTGCAAGGTCTAACACAATACACTGATTATAGGGAGCTGATCACGCTTACAGTGAAAAATCAGTGTCCTCTGCGATTGACCTGACTTCAGGGGGCCAGAGTCAATTGCCCATCACTTCAAAATACAATGACATACGGGGCAATCCATAACCTGTTTTCTCTATACATCTTTGCCCTAATCTCCCATTACCTACACAATCTCTGATCTTCACAAGACCATCTTCTCTGCTCTCCTCTTGTCTGGTACTTCCTTCATTGTCTGTAAAAAATTGTCCCATTCATCTCCTATACTCTGTAACTCATTCCTCTATACACCTGACTCTCTCTCACCATACAAGTTGAGTATGAAGATAAAATTGACATAATCGAACTCAGTATCACTTACACTATACAACGCTTACTCTAGTTTTGGGGGGGGGGGGTTGGAGCTGACAGATTCCCTTTAAGCCCTCTGTATTTCATAAGTATATCCCATAACTGAATGATGCTATAAGGCAGTGATGGTGCACCTTTTACAGACCGAGTGCCCAAACTGCAAACTAAAACCCGCTTATTTATCTCAAAGTGCCAACACGGCAATTTAACCTGAATACTACAGTCCAATATATTATATCTTCCATGTACTTTATCATTTAGCTATAATAACCTGCCTACATTCAGTGTCCTGCCTGTGCTGTTCATAGTGCATCCTGCGCTGATGAATGGCAGGAAAGGTATATTGGTATGCCGAAGACTTTTTCCAGGGTGCCCACAGAGAGGTCTCTGAGTGCCGCCTCTGGCACTCGTGCCATAGGTTCGCCACCCCTGCTATAAGGTATATACTGTAGAAAATGCATATAAGAAATGATGTAACATGCACCATTTCTTAAATAAATGTAGCTCCAATTTATTGAAATGTTCTCATGGCACAGTACTTCAGTAACAATTATCAATAGGGTCTTAGGTGTTTAGCAAGTTGTCAAAATGGAGCAAATTGTCACAAAATATATTTGGTGCAACTCTATAGGCATGTTAGTTACATGTATTTTCCTTATGTCAGCTCATGACTGACTTACCCATACTCCAAAATTTTGCACAAAAATAGTGCATGGTTTGAATAAATGTGGTGTATTTTACATCCTCTCGGATCCATGCCTATTCCATTAGACAATTTTCAAAATTCTCCAGCTACTGTGGTCGCAAAATTTTAAAAGGGTTGTGCAGTGTCATAATATGGATGACCTATCCTCAGGATAGGTCATCAATATAGATGAGCCAAGTTATGAAAAATTTGATTCAGCTGCTTCGCCTAATTTCACAAAGAAATGCAATTTGTGACGAGAAGCGTATTCCTTTGTATGTAGTGAGCACAATGATGGGGAACGGCGATTGTGCCGCCCCCAGTCATTGAACCCCTCAGATGCCGCGTTCATCGCTGATCAAAGCATCTGAGGCTACAATTTTGGCCTTTCAGGGGTTAGTTAAGGTAAAAAAAATTAAAAATACTCACCTTATCCATTTTCGGGCAAAGAGGCCGTCAGGGCCAACTTGATTGAAGACACTGTATGAAATCTTGCACAGTGACGTGATGACATCATCACGTCATCATTCTGGCTAGGCATGGTGACATCATCACTGATGATGTCACCGCGCCCAACAAGTGTTGTCATTACTCACCCCACGCAAGATTTCATGCGGTTTCTGCAATCAAGATTGCTGCGATGGTCTCTTCGCACACAAATGGATGTGGAAAAATAGATTAGTTACCATGAAGCACAAGGAAATTTGGCTTTGCAGCTAATCAAATTTTTCCAGAAATATAAATCAAAGTCAGTTCGTGTGGCTTCAATTCGCTCACTAGTATTCATCAATATCAGAGTGGTGGTAGTCCGACTCCCAGAACCCTGGCTGATCAGCTGTTTGAATAGGCTGCAGAGGGTGTGCGAGCGTCGTCACGTCCTCTTCATTGTTTACCTGCATGTGGTGCAGTGTACTTAGTAGTACAGCTTCTTCTCCCATTCACTAGAATAAGAGAGGAGACTGTAATTACAGTGCACTGCTGCTACAGTCTGGACAGTGTCTGAAGAGGATGCAGCACTCCCACGAGCATTGCGGCCTTTTCAAATAGCTGAGCATAAGGGTTGCTGGTAGTCGGACCCCCGCCGATCTGATATTGATAATACCTATCCTGAGGATAACTTATCAGTATCATGACACTGCACAAACCCTTTAATGGCAAATAAAAATTGGCAAGCAGTATCCTGCTACTGCACTGATATCTGCTACTGTCTGCGATCAGACAATTTATTTAAACAAATTGAGAAAACACTGATAACACTGATAAGTATAGGTGAGAAATAAATGGTACTCACTCTTCTGAAGCCCAAATTGCGCTTTCAACTTCTTTTATTCTTTATAAACATTCCCTAATTTTCGTATATCCTTTTTCTTTTTCTTTTCTCTGAGCTGATCTCTTTCCCATGCTGCGCGACGTTTCGTGGGGTCACGCTCCCTTACTCATGAGTGATCATGGGATCTAATCAGGCTCCTTAAGTACATTTGACCTCTATTACATCATTTACAAATATTTTTATATAACTTAGCCATTTCAACAATTATAAAAACTATTAAGTATTTAAAAACTTTTTACATAGATACTGTTCATAGAAACACCTTGAAATTACAGATTTCATTTAACCCCTTTGGTCTCATTGTTTCCAGTTTTGTGATCCATTTGGTTTCATGTTGTAGTAGTTTACGTTTGTTCTCTTCTGGTGTATTACCTAAATTAATATATTCCAATATTGTCCATTTTAATTCATTCCATTCACCTCCATATGTGAGTCAGTTTGCACGAGTTGCTAATAAAGTATTTCTGTTTTTAACGTTCACTTTCCCTGTGAAATATTCATTCCATTTATGTCTCACTTCATAACAGTGTTGCAACAATGTAGTTTCGCAATACTTATTTTCTCTTTTTTCTTCCTCATTTTTATTTTTATTTTGAGCTTCAATGTATCGTTTGTTATTAGATTTATGTTCATTCAATCGTATCCATACTTTTATATTTGGCCGCTATACCACATGCTACATGGACATCGAATGCCATAAATGACATTTTTAATCATACATGATCATACAAAGTGGTACATCAGAATTACATATCCCTCAGATGATTTATTGTGTCACCTTTTATAATAGTAATGGTAAATAAAAATGAGGAAGAAAAAAGAGTAAAAAATATAGTGAAACTACATTGTTGCAACACTGTTATGAAGTGAGACATAAATGGAATAAATTAAAATGGACAATATTGGAATATATTATTTTAGGTAATACACCAGAAGAGAACAAATGTAAACTACTACAACATGAAACCAGATGGATCACAAAAATGGAAACAGTGAGACCAAAGGGGTTAAATGAAATCTGTAATTTCAAGGCGTTTCTATGAACAGTATCTATGTAACAAGTTTTTAAATATGTAATAGTTTTTTATAATTGTTGAAATGTATAATTTATATAAAAATATTTGTAAATGACATAATAGAGGTCAAGTGTATTTAAGGAGCCTGATTACATCCCATGTTCATGCATTAGTAAGAGGGCGTGACCCCCGAAACGTTGCGCAGCATGGGATAGAGATCAGCTCAGAACTCTCAAAGAAAAAAGACATACGAAAAACAGGTAATGTTTATAAAGAATAAAAGAAATTGAAAGCGCAATTTGGGCTTCAAAAGAGTGTGTACCATTTATTTCTCACCTATAATTATATAACAGCCGAGTGAAATATATTGTCTGTAAGAGTGGAGCCAAAGTGAGGCACTGAATCGGACCGTGGATATATCGCATGTGGAGCGAATCTGTGTGATTATAGTAAGCTTGCATTCATCACCCTTTGCATTCATCACCCTCACTGCTCCACCACTGCATGACCTACGTCAGGACTAGCTCTGCCTTGCACCTCTAAACATCATAACATCAAGGCTACCCCACCTAACACCAGACAGGAGCCCCCAAAGAGCCCAGGGAGTCCCCCGAGAGAAGAAATGGTGCGCTCTCCAATCACTGCATGGCTTCAGAAAGCCAGAGTGAGGACTGCCACAGTAAACTAGAAGTACTATAACCACCATCATACCCACTACTACTACTCCCCTCCTTCGTTCCACTCCTGCGGGTCACTCATTATATTAAAAAGGTAAGATAAAGGTCAGGGAATGAATAGGGCCTCTTCCTTAGCAAATGGGGAACAGGACTGCAATGCATCCATGGTGCAATGCGTATGCTTGTCCACTAGATGGCTCTCTTACACTGCTTGGAAAAATAATTACAGCATACTTCTCTCCTCATATTGTAAATGGAGCATCATGCTAATAAAATATTCACTGGAACAGTGACATCCAGCATCAGAAAATCCAGAAATTCATAATCCACCACGTATTTCCAACCCAGAAATGTTATATATAGTGTAGAATCTCAAAAGGTTCTTTAATTTTACAGATTCATTTTATATACATCTGCAGATGTAAACTATCTGGTCCCACTGATTAAAGTTGTTTTATTTTTTGTTTTTTATTTGTCATTAATTGGATCGATGCTTAAATTGATTCCAAATGTAAATCATGCATTTGGAACATTTTAATAGAAAATGTTCTGAGCTGTTTTATTTACAGGTAATATATGTTAGGAGAAAATCGTATATCAAACCTGTCTTTTAACAGGGAACTCCTACATTATATATCAATTTAATATATAACAACTTCGTGGCACTCTGCTATTAGAGGCTGGAGATCTGGGTCCCACTCCAAAACTTCAATAATAAAATATTCCAGCCAAAATTCGGTTAAGTGTTGACATACTTTTATTGATTACACGGCCCAAAACATGTGACGTTTCGGCCAAAAATGGCCTTTATCAAACTGGTGCTGTAGTGTATAAGAAAATGTAGGATGGCAGCGCTGTGTTGTGATGGCAGCCTCAGAAAATGATGGAAACACCACGGAAATGGACAGGAAACAGCAGGGGCAGTGTGCATGGATGCCTCTGAGGCTGCCTAATCCCACCATTACCCCAAATTCTCAGGCAACAGCCTGGTGGTTACCCTCATGGCAATTGTGCTCACCCAGACCAAGAAAGACGAGGCAAATACCCATCACATGTTAGGGAAGCACCCAACTAGGTGCAACGAAGGTCCATCACCGCCTGCAGGTGACACCACTGCTCATGCTGGCACTGCAGCTGACATCAAGTTTAGTATCTGTTCTTATCAGTTGCTGTGGCTGTTGGTGGTAAAGTGGTGAGCATAGCTGTTTCCCAAGCAGTTGACCCAGGTTCGATTCCTATCTATCGCAGGAGGCAATTAAAATCAGTACAATATCTAATACATCCCCTACCCGGGTAAATTGTTTGGAGAGAGGGCCTGTAGGTGGGGGGAAGGAGGTTTCGCTGGAAGAGCCAGAGGAGTGCCCCCTGGGCTAGCGTGTGTGGTGGTGATAACAGCCGGAAGTAGTTAGAATGATGACGCAGGACCCCAACTTAAAAATTTAGCATCAACCGATACAGTCGTAAATTATGAGATTGATCAAGTGTGGTATGTCTTCTATGTATACTACTCAGTTTAATACCGTATATGGCAGCTAAAAATAGTTTGGAGAGAGAGAAAGATAGGACAAAGACGTAAATTGTTTGGAGAGAGGGCCTGTAGGTGGGGTGGCAGGCTGGGGGGAAGGAGGTTGAGCTGGAAGAGCCAGAGGAGTGGCTCCAACTTAAAAATTTAGCATCAACCGGTACAGTCGTAAATTATGAGATTGATCAAGTGTGGTATGTCTTCTATGTATACTGCTCAGTTTAATACCGTATATGGCAGCTAAAAATAGTTTGGAGTTAGAATGTAGTTAGAATGACGACGCAGGACCCAACTTAAAAATTTAGCATCAACCAGTACAATTGTCAATTATGAGCTCGATCAAGTGTGGCATGACTTTTTAGATGGAGATTGCATGTGAGCTCGATCAAGTGTGGCATGACTTTTTAGATGGAGATTGCATGTGGTCACGTACTCCCTGGAACCCCATAGTCACCCCTTCTCTGATGTGCTAGCCCAGAACATTCTCTGCCCCAATTTGCAAGACCTTTTGCAGTCTCCGTGTGCTGACAGTGGGGATTTACCAGTGTTGTCTGAGGAGGTGGTGGACAATGGCGAGACACAGGTGTAAGGGGGTGAGGTAGTTGTATGGGAAGCAAGTTACAGTGGGGACTCCTTGGGGGGACTTTCTGATGATGGGACAGATTCAACTTGGGTGGATCAGGCACAGGAACAGATCAAATTTTTTTTTTTTTTATTTAACTTTTATTTAGCACAAATAACCACAGAGATATTTATTCGTTATCTTAGCTGCGCAGTCTGGCGTTGGGGTTCGTCACTTTGATGGCGAGCTGTGCCGCTCTCTCTCTCTACAATGGTCTTTAGGTTCTTAGATGGAGACGTTGTGGGTGATTTCTGAACAGAAGAACTTGTTGCTCATCAACAGAACCTCGAGCTCCTTGACATTGTGGACCAGGAATTTGCGGAACCCTGTGGGCAGCACGTGTTTGGTCTTCTAGTTGCTACCGTATCCAATGTTGGGAAATATAGATACGCAGGTAATATTATTTTTCACACCTATCCCAAAAATAAAATTTACGCAGTTTGCGCAAATAAAACTGGAAACTGGAACTGGAGAGAGGGCCTGTAGGTGGACCTCCGGAGAAATTGTTTGGAGAGAGGGACTGTAGGTGGACCTGCGGAAAAATTGTTTGAAGAGAGGTCCTGTAGGTCGAACTCCGGAAAAATTGTTTGGACAGAGGGCCTGTAGGTGGACCTCCGAAAAAATTGTTTGGAGAGAGGGCCTGTAGGTGGACCTCCGGAAAAATTTTTGAAGAGAGGGCCTGTAGGTGGACCTCCGGAAAAATTGTTTGGAGAGAGGGCCTGTAGGTGGACCTCCGGAAAAATTGTTTGGAGAGAGGGTCTGTAGGTGGACCTCCAGAAAAATTGTTTGGAGAGAGGGCCTGTAGGTGGACCTCCGGAAAAATTTTTGGAGAGAGGGCCTGTAAGTGGACCTCCGGAAAAATTGTTTGGAGAGAGGGCCTGTAGGTGGACCTCCGGAAAAATTGTTTGGAGAGAGGGCCTGTAGGTGGACCTCTGGAAAAATTGTTTGAATAGAGGGCCTGTAGGGGGCCCTCTTGAAAATTTGTGGTAAAAGAGTGTCAGTTGGACCTCTGAAAAATGGCGTTTTTTTGGTCAGCGTTAGGCAAAGACGATATGGAGGAGGAGGATGAGGAGTAGGAGGAGTAGAGAAGAGGAATCGGATACATAAGTAATGTTAAATTTTAGCTGCTTTCCCCCGGAGGAGATTTGAATTCCGGTGAAATCTAGGCTTTGTTCATTTTAATACGCGTCAGCCTGTCAGCGCTGTCAGTTGACAGGCGTGTACACTTATCGGTGATGACGCCACCAGCTGCACTGAATACCCGCTCTGACAGCACGCTAGCGGCAGGGCAGGCCAGCACCTCCAAGGCGTACAGCGCCAGTTCAGGCCACGTGTCCAGCTTTGAAACCCAGTAGTTGTATGGAGCAGAGTGATCGCTACGGACGTTAGTATGGTCAGCTAGGTACTCCCTCACCATCTTTCTGTACAGCTCCCCCCTACTCTGCCTAGACTGGGGACAGGTGACAGTGTCTTGCTGGGGTGACATAAAACTGGCAAAGGCCTTGGAGAGCGTTCCCCTGCCAGTGCTGGACAAGCTGCCTGCTCGCCTCCTCTCCCCCGCTACTTGGCCCACAGAACCATGCCCTCTGCCGCTAGCGGCGTCAGATGGGAAGAATTGTTTCAGCTTGTGCACCAGGGCCTGTTGATATCTATTCACTCTCATACTCCTTTCCTCTGCAGGGATGAGAGTGGAAAGGTTCTGCTTGTACCGTGGGTCCAGGAGAGTGAACACCCAGTAATCGGTGTTTGAAAAAATTCTTCTAACGTGAGGGTCACGGGATAGGCAGCCTAACATGAAGTCTGCCATGTGCGCCAGAGTCCCAACACGCAAGAATTCCCTCTCCTCACTGGCCTGACTCTCCATTTCCTCCTCCTCCTAATCCAAGTCCTCCTCTTCAGCCCATACACGCTCAAGAGTTAAGGACTGAGAACTGGTACCCTCTACTGTCTCGCCGACATTCTCATCCTCTTCCTCCTCATCCTCATCCCCCTCCTCCGGTATGCGCTGAGAAACAGACCGGAGGGTGCTCTGGCTATCAAGCGACGTATCTTCCTCCACCGTCTTTTGTGACAAGCGCAAAGCATCCGACTTGATGCTGAGCAGTGAGTTTTTCAACAGGCAAAGCAGCGGGATGGTGAGGCTGATAATGGCGGCATCGCCGCTGACCATCTGTGTTGACTCCTCAAAGTTGCTCAACACCTGGCAGATATCAGACATCCACGTCCACTCCTCAGTGTAGACTTGAGGAATCTGACTGACCTGACTACCAGTTCTGGTGGAAGTTGACATCTGGCAGTCTACAATCGCTCTGCGCTGCTGGTAAACTCTGGATAACATGTTTAATGTGGAATTCCATCTCGTGGGCACGTCGCACAACAGTCGGTGAGCGGGCAGTTGTAGGCGGCGCTGTGCTGCCCTGAGAGTGGCAGCATCTGTGGTGGACTTGCGGAAATGCGCACAGATGCGGCGCACCTTGGTGAGCAAATCAGACAGATTGGGGTATGTCTTGAGGAACCGCTGAACTATGAGATTGAACACGTGGGCCAGGCATGGCACATGTGTCAGTCTGCCGAGTTGCAGAGCCGCCACCAGGTTACGCCCGTTGTCACACACAACCATGCCTGGCTTGAGGTTCAGCGGTGCCAGCCACACATCGGTCTGCGCCGTGATGCCCTGTAACAGCTCTTGGGCGGTGTGCTTTTTGTCACCTAAGCTCAGCAGTTTGAACACCGCCTGCTGGCGCTTACCCACGGCACTGCTGCTGCGCCTAGAGCTACCGACTGAAGGCGCCGTGCCCATGGATGGTAATTCGGTGGAGGAGGAGGAGGGGTCGGAGGAGGAGGAGGCATAGTACGTCTGAGAGACCGTGACCGAGGTAGGCCCCGCAATCCTCGGTGTGGGCAGTACATGAGTGGCCCCAGGGTCAGTCTCGGTCCCAGCCTCCACCAAGTTAACCCAATGTGCCGTCAGTGAGATATAGTGTCCCTGCCCGGCAGCACTTGTCCACATGTCCGTGGTTAGGTGGACCTTCTCAGAAACAGCGTTGGTCAGGGCACGGATGATGCTCTGTGACACGTGCTTGTGTAGGGGCAGCCACCGCCATGAGATTGCAAAAGGCCTCGGTCTCTACCAGCCTATAGGGCAGCATCTCCAGGCTAAGCAATTTGGAGATGTTGACGTTGAGGGCTTGGGCATGTGGGTGGGTGGAACTGTATTTCCTCTTGCGCTCCAGCGTCTGCTGTAAAGACAGCTGAACGCTGCGCTGGAACACATTGGTGGACACTGTGGAGGATCGTGGAGGCGAAGGTGTGGTTTTCCGGCGGGAGGCGCTCGTGCCGGGGTCCTGGGCAGGGGGTTGACTAGCAGAGGCAGCGAGTGACGCAGGGGGTTGACTAGCAGAGGCAGCGAGTGACACAGGGGAAGGAGCAGTGATGTGATCCGCAGGAGGTGGTGAACGGCCTTGGTTCCATTGAGTGGGGTGTTTAGCACTCAAATGCCTGCGCATGCTGGTGGTGGTTAGGCTAGTAGTGGTGGCACCCCTGCTGATCCTGGTGTGGCACAGGTTGCACACCACAGTCCGTCGGTCATCCTCACTTTCTTTAAAGAACCTCCAGACTTGCGAACATCTAGTCCTCGCCACGGGAGCTTCACTACGTGAAACAGTTGCTGCGGATGCACCAGCTCTGGCCCTGCTTCTCCCTCTGGCCACACCACTGCCTCTTACAACCTGTTCTGGTGCAGCACTCGCCTCCGCCTCAGAAGCACTGTCTTCACTTGGCATATCAACCCAGCTTGGGTAAGTCACCTCGTCATCCTCCGATTCCTCAATCTGCTCCCCCCTCGGAATTCCTCCCCTAACAACAACTTCACCACTGTCTGACAACCGTGTCTCCTCATCGTCTGACACCTCTTTACAACTCAACACTGTCCACACTTCCACTAACTCAACATTGTCATCATCATCATCACCCACAGACTGCGACAGTTGGAAAACTTGGGCATCGGGAACGAGGTCAGCAGCAACCTGAGAAGTGGTTTGTGACTCTGGGAAGGGTCCAGAAAACAGTTCCTGAGAGTATGCCGGATCGCATTCCAAATTTTCCTGGGAGGGAGCAGTCTGGGGGATAGGAGGTTGAGGTGGAGGAGCCAGAGGAGTGCTCACTTGGGTAATGTGGGTGGACTGCGTGGAAGACTGACTGGTGGACAAATTACTTGAAGCATTGTCCGCAATCCACGAGATCAGCTGTTCGCACTGTTGTGGTTTCAACAGTCCTCTACCACGTGTCCCTGTAAGTTGAGACATGAAGCTAGGGAGTGTAGCTCTGCGGCGTTCCACAGCTCCCTCATCAGCAGGTACTGTCTCACCCTGCCCAGGACCACGGCCTCTGCCCCCTGCAGTAATTGAATGCCCACGCCCATGCCCTCGTCCTCGACCCTTAGCCCTGGGGTTCAACATTTTCTGTATATAAGTGTATGATATAAAAAAAAAAAATAAACGGGCCTGGTGTACTGAAACCCACAAACTTGTTCAGTCTGGTTTAATTAAGTGACGTACAGAAAGTGTCACCTGGACAGAAAATACGGATTGGAGTGAGTGTGCTGAACTGTGACACACAAAATGGTTCTACGCAGCTGTGTGAAGTGGATTTGTATCACTGAGCTAAAACAACTAAAAAAATATTTTTTTATATATTTTTTTTTATATATTTTTTTGTAGTTTTGTTTTTTTTGGAACGTGACGTGCAGAAACTATCGTAGAGCTGACTGACACCCTACTGACGGTGGCTATTTAGACTGCGACCCAGACAAATGTCGCACAGAGATTTTTAGGATCAAGCTATATACGTGACAGGCAGCAAATGACTTGGTTGTATTCGGTGACGTACAGAAAGTGTCACCTGGACAGAATATACGGATTGGAGTGAGTGTGCTGAACTGTGACAGACAGAAAGGTTACACGCAGCTGTGTGAAATGGATTTGTATCACTGAACTAAAACAACAAATACAACTAATTTTTTTAATATATTTTTTTATATTTTTTTTTTTTGTTTTGTTTTTTTGGGAACGTGACGTGCAGGAACTATCGGAGACCTAACTCACACCCTGTTAACGGTGGCTATTTAGACTGCGACCCAGACAAATGTCGCACAGAGATTTTTAGGATCAAGCTATATACGTGACAGGCAGCAAATGACTTGGTTGTATTCAGTGACGTACAGAAAGTGTCACCTGGACAGAATATACGGATTGGAGTGAGTGTGCTGAACTGTGACACACAGAAAGGTTACACGCAGCTGTGTGAAATGGATTTGTATCACTGAGCTAAAACAACAAATACAACTAATTTTTTTTATATATTTTTTTTTTATATTTTTTTTTAGTTTTGTTTTTTTGGGAACGTGACGTGCAGGAACTATCGGAGACCTAACTCACACCCTGTTAACGGTGGCTATTTAGACTGCGACCCAGACAAATGTCGCACAGAGATTTTTAGGATCAAGCTATATACGTGACAGGCAGCAAAAGACTTGGTTGTATTAAGTGACGTACAGAAAGTGTCACCTGGACAGAAAATACAGATAGGAGTGAGTGTAATGAACTGTGACACACAGAATGGTTCTACGCAACTGTGTGAAATGGATTTGTATCACTGAGCTAAAACAACTAAAGAAATATTTTTTTATATATTTTTTTTTATATATTTTTTTTGTAGTTTTGTTTTTTTTGGAACGTGACGTGCAGAAACTATTGTAGAGCTGACTGACACCCTACTGACGGTGGCTATTTAGACTGCGACCCAGACAAATGTCGCACAGAGATTTTTAGGATCAAGCTATATACGTGACAGGCAGCAAATGACTTGGTTGTATTCGGTGACGTACAGAAAGTGTCACCTGGACAGAATATACGGATTGGAGTGAGTGTGCTGAACTGTGACACACAGAAAGGTTACACGCAGCTGTGTGAAATGGATTTGTATCACTGAGCTAAAACAACAAATACAACTAATTTTTTTTATATATTTTGTTTTCTATATTTTTTTGTAGTTTTGTTTTTTGGGAACGTGACGTGCAGGAACTATCGGAGACCTTACTCAAACCCTGTTAACGGTGGCTATTTAGACTGCGACCCAAACAAATGTCGCACAGATATTTTTAGGATCAAGCTATATACGTGACAGGCAGCAAATGACTTGGTTGTATTCGGTGACGTACAGAAAGTGTCACCTGGACAGAATATATGGATTGGAGTGAGTGTGCTGAACTGTGACACACAGAAAGGTTACACGCAGCTGTGTGAAATGGATTTGTATCACTGAGCTAAAACAACAAAAAAACTAATTTTTTTTGTATATTTTGTTTTGAATTTTTGTTTTTTTGGAACGTGACGTGCAGAAACTATCGTAGAGCTAACTGACACCCTACTGACGGTAGCTATTTAGACTGCGACCCAGACAAATGTCGCACAGAGATTTTTGGGATCAAGCTATACATGTGACAGGCAGCAAAAGACTTGGTTGTATTCAGTGACGTACAGAAAGTGTCACCTGGACAGAAAATAGTGAGTGTACTGAACTGTGACACACAGAATGGTTCCACACTGCTGTGTGCAATGGATTTGTATCACTGAGATATAACAAAAAAAAAAGGGGTTATATATGGCGATAGCTGCACTACTAGTGCCAGCCAGCCAGCCAAGCCAGGAGACAAAAAAAAATGTCTTCTAGCCCTTAGAAGGGCTGTTGGGTTCTTTGTGGGTGATTCCTGCCTAACAGAGAACTAAATGCAGGCCCTAACACTCTCCCTGAAACGCAGCAGCTCTATCCCTAACGACATCCAGAAGGCATCTGAGCCGAGCACCGCGGCCAGTCACTAGTATATTCCAGGGTCACCTGATCAGGCCAGCCAACCCCTGCTATCGACATGTAAGGGCCCCACGTGATGCTGGGTGTACCTTAGAGTCTCCTGGCTTGTGATTGGCTGTGTTTATAGGTGCCAAAAAAGCACGATGCGGAAGTTGCCATTTCCTCGAGCATGGCGAGATACTCGTCCAAGCAGCGAGCACTTACGAGTACCCTAATACTCGAACGAGCACCAAGCTCGGACGAGTATGCTCGCTCATCTCTAGCTAGGACCTTACTCCTCAATGACATGAACACAAAACTGCAATTCCATACTTTCCTATAAATATCTCACTTCACCAGATGGAGTCAATGGGGATATGACAATCTCATACTGAGTGGTAAGGAAAAGGAATGTAAAACAGTTCAGGTAGCATGCAGAGATAACCATACAAGCAGATTTTCAACAGCAATTTTCATTATTAGCAAAGTGAATGAGATTAATTCCACGTTCCCATCTCTGTTAGGTCTGGCACAAATGATGGCTGTTGGCCAGACAAAAAACTGTTGCATGCAAAGGTTTTTGTCTGACTGAAACACAACACTTATGCCAGAAATCAGCCTGATCACCCCCGCACCTCATTGGAGTCAATGGGGATCCGATGGTGAAGTAAAGTATCAGGCAGGCTGCCCTGTGCCAAAACAGCCTACCTGATCTCTTAACGGAGATGTGAACAAGGTTGTAAGGGAACCTGTCACAAGGAACATGGTGTCTGAGCTGAAGACAACATGTTACAGAGCAGGAGAAGCTGAGCAGATCCCTTACTTGGCTGGAAAGCTGGCCTATCTCAAATCTACTGAAGCTTCAACCCAGCATGGGGAACGCAATGTACCTATGCACTTCCACAATTCATATACAGTGCCTTGCGAAAGTATTCAGCCCCCTGGAACTTTTCAACCTTTTGCCACATTTCAGGCTTCAAACAAAAAGATATAACATTTTAAATTTTGGGTGAAGAATAAACAACAAGTGGGTCACAATTGTGAAGTGGAACAAAATTTATTGGATCATTTAAACTTTTTTTTGTAATAATAAAACTGAAAAGTGGGGCGTGCAAAATTATTCAGCCCATTTACTTTCAGTTCAGAAAACTCACTCCAGAAGTTCATTGAGGATCTCTGAATGATCCAATGTAGTCCTAAATGACTGATGAAGATAAATAGAATCCACCTGTGTGTAGTAAACTCTCCGAATAAATGCACCTGCTCTGTGATAGTCTCAGAGTTCTGTTTAAAGCACAGAGAGCATCATGAAGACCAATGAACACACCAGACAGGTTCGTGATACTGTTGTGGAGAAGTTTAAAGCCGGATTTGGATACCAAAAGATTTCCCAAGCTTAAAACATCCCAAGGAGCACTGTGCAAGCGATCATATTGAAATGAAAGGAGTATCAGACCAATGCAAATCTACCAAGACCCGGCCGTCCCTCTAAACTTTCATCTCAAACAAGGAGAAGACTGATCAGAGATGCAGCCAAGAGGCCCATGATCACTCTGGATGAACTGCAGAGATCTACAGCTGAGGTGGGAGAGTCTGTCCATAGGACAACAATTAGTCGAACACTTCACAAATCTGGCCTTTATGGAAGTGTGGCAAAAAGAAAGCCATTTCCCAAAGATATCCATAAAAAGTCTCGTTTACAGTTTGCCACAAGCCACCTGGGAGACACACCAAACATGTGGAAGAAGGTGCTCTGGTCAGATGAAACAAAAATCCCACTTTTTGGAAACAATGCAAAACGATATGTTTGGCGTTAAAGCAACACAGCTCATCACCCTGAACACACCATCCCCACTGTCAAACATGGTGGTGGCAGCATCATGGTTTGGGACTGCTTTTCATCAGCAGGGACAGGGAAGATGGTTAAAATTGATGGGAAGATGGATGGAGCCAAATACAGGACCATTCTGGATGAAAACCTGTTGGAGTCTGCAAAAGACCTGAGACTAGGACGGAGATTTATCTTCCAACAAAACAATGATCCCAAACATAAAGCAAAATCTGCAATGGAATGGTTCAAAAATAAATGTATCCAGGTCTTAGAATGGCCAAGTCAAAGTCCAGACCTGAATCCAATTGAGAATATGTGGAAAGAGCTGAAAACTGCTGTTCACAAACGCTCTCCATCCAACCTCAAAGAGTTCGAGCTGTTTTGCAAGGAAGAATAGGCAAGAATTTCAGTCTCTAGATGTGCAAAACTGATACAGACATACCCCAAGCGATTTGCAGCTGTAATCCCAGCAAAAGGTGGCGCAACAAAGTAATAATGCAAGGGGGCCTAATAATTTTGCACGCCCAACTTTTCAGTTTTATTATTACAAAAAAAGTTTAAATGATCCAATAAATTTCGTTCCACTTCACAATTGTGACCAACTTGTTGTTGATTCTTCACCCAAAATTTAAAATGTTATATCTTTTTGTTTGAAGCCTGAAATGAGGCAAATGGTTGAAAAGTTCCAGGGGGCCGAATACTTTCGCAAGGCACTGTATATGAATTGTGGAAGTGCATAGGTACATTGCGTTCCCCATGCTGGGTGGAAGCTTCAGTAGACTTGAGATAGGCCAGCTTTCCAGCCAAGTAAGGGAACTGTGACTTGTTTGGGCTAGCGTGCTAAGCTATGAGTTGTATACCAAAGTGTTTGTGATTCTGCAGCAGGAGGAGGCTGAAGTGGTGTTTGGGGCATCTGACCAGGTATTTTCAGATGCTATAGGCTGCAGTTGCAAAATTAACCTTGGTGACACTTTGCACACCCTAGAGAGGTCCTACTCTGCTTGCTAGTGGTTGAAGTAAGCTGAGATGGACTGTATTAGGAGCTAAACTGAGTTGAAGCTGAACTTGAACTTAGATACCCCAGTGTACAGGGAGGATTACGACATAGAGAGAACCACCACTGTCATTGCCTGAGAAGCCTGTGTTGTTCCTAATTATGACCAGATCTATACCAACTATACTCATTTATTTGGTGCAATTGTTTCAGTAAAAAGGCTGTTCCTGATTTTATCCAAATATGTTGCTCCTTACTCCCTGAGACGCCATCTCACTTGTTACATCTGCAGAGACCTGACTGTGACGGTGGTGGAGGGGTGTGACATACCCATTGTACTGAATTGTTCTATGCAGGGAGTAGAGTATTGAACATGACGAAATTCCAGATCATGACAGTTGACAGCTATAAACTAAAAATAATTATCCTGTAATCAATAAAATAAAAATCGTTAGTTGCTGGTGGTTCCTAATTGTTCTGGTTCATACAAGCTGCGCTGATCATTGAGTAGTTCTGAAATGAATTTTGCAGTGGAAAGCTTAGGTCACAGTGCTCTTCATCAATCATATGCCACATAGAAAGAAATGCTGGGGCGTTAACTGGAATATTTCCAGATTTGTCAAACAATTGACCTTCATTGTTAAGTATCCCACTAGCAGTAAATGCTACAACAATCGTGCTGAACAGGCATGTGAGCACTAACGGCCCTCTGATATAATCCTTGTGGCCAAGGCTTTATATTCACTGAACTTAGAGATGGCAAAAACTAAAGCACATGAAAAGAAAAGCTGTTACACCCTGCTACATCATGTCACTTGTGACTGCAGCTACCAGACTGTCTTGACCATCTCTTAAATCTCATTTAAAGGGATTTTCTGGTTTCAGGATATTGATCGCTTATCCTCAGAAAAAGTCATCAATATCAGCTTGGTGGGGGTTCGCTGTTTGGCCAGTTTAGCTGCTGCCTTCTCTTTGTATAGATGAATGAGACAAAACTGCTATATTCTGCACTGCCGCTAGTAGATGACATGTAGATAGAGAGCCCCAGAATAATTGGGGGAAAAATCTATGACAGATCTGCCGCAATATCTGATGCATGATTGACATGATTTGTCACAAATTTTGTCAAATATTTACCCTTTGTGCAGTGCAAAGGGTAAGATCTGAGGTGAAAATCAGCAGCATAAATTGAATTACTGCAGATTAAAAATCCACACCAAAGGTGAATTTACACTGTGGATTTTTTCACTGTGTTTATGTAATGTGGGCAAACCTGCTCTTTTCAGCACATGGGCTGCAGATGTATACTTCAGTATTGGTTGCCTGATTAGTGCCTGAGAGACTGTTAAGTAGTTTTATTGCTTTATTCATATATATATACACTCACCGGCCACTTTATTAGGTACACCATGCTAGTAACGGGTTGGACCCCCTTTTGCCTTCAGAACTGCCTCAATTCTTCGTGGCATAGATTCAACAAGGTGCTGGAAGCATTCCTCAGAGATTTTGGTCCATATTGACATGATGGCATCACACAGTTGCCGCAGATTTGTCGGCTGCACATCCATGATGCGAATCTTCCGTTCCACCACATCCCAAAGATGCTCTATTGGATTGAGATCTGGTGACTGTGGAGGCCATTTGAGTACAGTGAACTCATTGTCATGTTCAAGAAACCAGTCTGAGATGATTCCAGCTTTATGACATGGCGCATTATCCTGCTGAAAGTAGCCATCAGATGTTGGGTACATTGTGGTCATAAAGGGATAGACATGGTCAGCAACAATACTCAGGTAGGCTGTGGCGTTGCAACGATGCTCAATTGGTACCAAGGGGCCCAAAGAGTGCCAAGAAAATATTCGCCACACCATGACACCACCACCATCAGCTTGAACCGTTGATACAAGGCAGGATGGATCCATGCTTTCATGTTGTTGACGCCAAATTCTGACCCTACCATCCGAATGTCGCAGCAGAAATCGAGACTCATCAGACCAGGCAACGTTTTTCCAATCTTCTACTGTCCAATTTCGATGAGCTTGTGCAAATTGTAGCCTCAGTTTCCTGTTCTTAGCTGAAAGGAGTGGCACCCGGTGTGGTCTTCTGCTGCTGTAGCCCATCTGCCTCAAAGTTCTACGTACTGTGCATTCAGAGATGCTCTTCTGCCTACCTTGGTTGTAACGGGTGGCAATTTGAGTCACTGTTGCCTTTCTATCAGCTCGAACCAGTCTGCCCATTCTCTGACCTCTGGCATCAACAAGGCATTTCCGCCCACAGAACTGCCGCTCACTGGATGTTTTTTCTTTTTCGGACCATTCTCTGTAAACCCTAGAGATGGTTGTGCGTGAAAATCCCAGTAGATCAGCAGTTTCTGAAATACTCAGACCAGCCCTTCTGGCACCAACAACCATGCCACGTTCAAAGGCACTCAAATCACCTTTCTTCCCCATACTGATGCTCGGTTTGAACTGCAGGAGATTGTCTTGACCATGTCTACATGCCTAAATGCACTGAGTTGCCGCCATGTGATTGGCTGATTAGAAATTAAGTGTTAACGAGCAGTTGGACAGGTGTACCTAATAAAGTGGCCGGTGAGTGTATATATATATATATATATATACTATGAGTAAGGCTGCATGATGCTCTGATGCTCAAAACATGTCAGGTGTATGTACTGACAACATTTTGTAATGAATAAACATTTTTTATTTTATGAACAGTGAAGTGTTGCACCTTCTGTTGTTGAGCATACTGCATGTATGTTGCCTTTTCCTGTTGTCTGGGTGGTAGGTTGGGAAACCTTGTGATGCCACCATGACATGCTGCTCTTGCTGGTTGAAGAATTACAGTCTCCTTGAATCTCAGCTATAGGGAGGGGTATGGATAGTGGGTACAGGAAAAGCCTGGTCCTGATGGTGAAACGTGTGTGATGAGGCAATGTACTACACTACCATGCTGTGACAGGGAGTTCCAGGGAGGAGCAGTTAGTGGTAGATAAAAGAGAAGATTTACCACCATTAGGAGAGAGTGTACATGGTCCAAGTGTGGTGCCTATTAGAGCAGCAGTTGGCCTGTGAAATAGCCTAGGGCATGTCTTGCCTTGAAGGATTACAGTGTTCTAAAAGTAAGGGCGGGCGTGGAGATTGGGAACAGTGCCCAGTGTTCCTTTCAGACAGCCGTTGAATCAGTAGAGGTTGAGTGTGGAGAAGCCTGGAATGAACTAGGGATAGAGGAGGTGTGCTAAGCTGAAACCTGGGGAAGGTATTCCTGGGTGAGGTCAGGGCTGTGATATAAATCAGTACTCTGGGGCTAGAAAAGAACTATTATGGAGATCTAGTTACCTGGAGGACTGTGGTACTGCCTGGTGGGCTCAGTTGCGAGGTGTTCCTGACCAAATATGTTAATCCCTAAAAATGGGTAGTGTAGGTGGGGCGCCTGAACACAGTGGATGTGTAAAGAGTAACAGGGCTCTGGAGAGTAGGGCCTGGGAAGTAGGGAAGAGAACTGTACATGTAAGCAGGGGCGTAGCTATAGGGGGTGCAGAGGTAGCAGTTGCTACCGGGCTCAGGAGCCTGAGGGGGCCCAAAGCCCCTTATGCCACATAAGAAGACACCAGTATTATAGAAAGTGCATGCTGGCCAGGTTACACCTCTGGAGGGAAGGGGTTACAGTAAGTAAAAATTTTGCATGGGTGGGGGGTGCCGTTTCTATTTTTGACTCGGGCAGCATGGGGGCCACAAAGCACTGAGGGAAAGGGGGCCCAAGCTGAACTCTTGCACCAGGGCCAGGGTTGCCAACCTAAATTTTTACTTTTTCTGGACAATTTATCCAAAAATCACGGACAGTCAACATTTTTTACGGAATTGGAAAACTATAATGAATTATAAAGATTATAAGTAATGCTTATGTATAGATCAGATAATGAACATATTACTAGAGTTTACTGTGAAGTCTAAAATGCTGAGAAATACAATCAAAGTGACCTGCTGAAGTACCACCAACCTCCAAAAAAATAACGGACGCGTCTAATTTTTTTCACGGACACTGCAAAAAAGTCCCCTATTTTTACGGACTGTCTAGGAATTTCTGGACGGTTGGCAACCCAGACCAGGGCCCATGAGCCTTTAGCTACGCCCCTGCATGTAAGTACCTGAGTTGAGAGAAAAATCCACCTGGCATTTAGTGGAAAGTGAAAACTGAGTGCAGCCATTAACCCGTTCCCAACATGCAATGTAATAGTAAGTCATATGTTCGGTCTTTAAATATGGTGGCCGCTCTGGAGCGGAGTTGGCGCCATAGCAACCGAGTGCCTGCTGTTTCACACAGCAGACACCCGGATTTAATGTTCGCGACCAGCGGTAATGCCGATCGTGGACTTTTAACCCTTCAGATGCCGTGGTCAAACATGACCATAACATTTCAGGGAGCAAAAACCTGGTGGTAAGTGACACGAGGCTGCCGCACATTAGTTTTTATGGTGCTCCTGCCTGCGGCAGGGCTCCATAGGAACAGTATAATCCCCATAGACTCCAATGCTAGTGCATTGGAGTCTATGGGAGAGGCAATCTAATGATTGCTTCTTATAGTTCCCTATGGGAATTATAAAAAAAAGTGCAAAAAAAAGTAAATAGACATTTTTAAAAATATTCTGAATTGCTTGATAAATTCTCAAAGACTTTATCAAGCAATGTAGTGAGTTCTTCGACCCCAAAGAATTTAGAATCTCTTTGCTGTGAAAATTAAAAATATTGCCCAAGAAGTGACCCTATATTGGAAACTACACCCCTCAAGGAATTTATTGAGAAGTGGAGTGAGCATTTTGATCCCACAGGTTTTTGTAAAAATTAATGCAAGCAGATGGTGCAAAGTGAAAATTGTGTATGTTGTGTCCAACTTGTACCAGTGTGAAAAAGTCAGCCCTCTTATTATTAGGCTATACTTTCTGGTTTTAAAAGCACCCTACATGTGACCCTATTATTTTGCCTAAAGGTATGAGAGGGCTCAGGAGTAATAGAGTACCATGCACGTTTTGATGCCCAGTGTGGTGATTTATATTGCATGTGCTGACTACTGTAGAGTCTCTGGGGTATAATAATAAATGGTATCCCCAAAAAGTGACCCTATTTGAAAACTCCACCAGTCATTTCCCGTGGAATCTATCACTATGTTCTTGGACTACTTTCTGCAGTAATATATGATGCAGATCACTATTTTTTATTTTTCTACTGCCCTCATTCCCCCTCTGTCAGTGCTGCACTGAAATGCATTGTCAGGACTACTGTTCATGTGCACACAAATCCTCTCTATTAAGTTATCACAGCATAGCAGTCCAGACTGTGTATTTTAGGGAATTTCACGCAGTAAGAAGATAAAAGAAATGGTGATCTGGACTCATTATCTGCAGTACTATTTATGTATTACTGTAGATAATAGTCCAAAATCAGTAACATTCCCTGTAAATTGCTTTGCATATTAATTATACATGTAAATGTTCCTCACACAACTTCTGGTGGTGTGAGCAGTTATAAAGGTTGTAAAATAATGTAAAAAGACAGTACTGTGGGTGTTATGTAGAGAAAACATGTAGTATATCTTATTTCCATAAGAGGGAGCCCTTGACTTACAATTGTCTCCCATTGGTTTATAATCCACTTTTCTTTCCCAGTTTTAGTGAAACAGGAAACAGTATATAATATGATATTTTGTGTAATAATATACAATAAATATACAGTAATGCACCCAGTTAAGGGTGGGTTCGCACTAGCGTTATGGCATTCCGTTATAGGTTCCGTTTATAATGGAATATAACGGAATGCCCAGAACTTACTAGATGTGAAGCTTTAGGACTTCAGGAAAGCTACGTTTCTGCTATACACAGACAAAAGAGTTAGACTGGGGCTCCAAAGCTCGCTGTGTAGCAGTGCAACCTCAAAACATAACGGAAATTAAAGGGTTGCAACGCGACTAGCAGGTTGCCACAAGCACGACTCCAGAATATTAAAAAATCTATACCACTGCTAGATTTTTGAGATTCTGGTGTGGTGGTCACTTTCAGCTGTTGCGACCGCATTCACCTTTGATACGATGCAAGGCTAAATAAAGTAGCAGTACAATCCCAGCCTAACATAGTTCAGCTCTCCATATAACCCTGCAATAAAGTGTGTGGGAAGCTGTGATGGTTGTGTTAAAGCGAAGCTGCAAAATGATAACAATATCACAATAATTCTTTATATTAATTCAATCTTCTGCTGATCACTGTACTGCTCCTTATAGAACAATCATGCCCTCCATAGTGGTTTTTTTTTAGTTTGTTAATATTATAAAAAATTGTCTTTATATTGTTGTAATGTTGTAAATGCATTCAACTGCTTTAGAATCTCAAGACTGCCCTCTGCTGTTGGTATGGACAAACAGCAGAAACATGGAGGTGTGCGTGTGTGTGTGTGTGGGGGGGTTACAGTATCATGAGGGGAAATCTGAAGTCAATTTAACATTGTGCCATATTGTGCACCAAGATGATCAAACATCATCTGTTGTTAATAAATTTGCCACAAACTTACAGGTGTCTATAGATGTTACTCCATCGTAAAGTTGTAATCTCTCATTTTGTAAAGTTACAGTTGACAAATCTGGCTTAACGCCTTGATCATATAGGTCCGTTCATATAGCCATATGAGGGCTTGTTTTTTGTGGGACAAGTTGTACTTTCCAATGGCACCATTTACTATTTACATAACAATGTAATGATAAGTTGGAAAAGAATTCCAAATAGTGTGGAATTGGGGAACTGGAAAAAAATGCAATTCCGCCCGTTTTATGGGTTTTGTTTTTTATGGCATTCCCTATGGGGAAACTGACTTGTGCCCTTCATTTTCTGGATACCAAATTTATATAGTTTTTCTTGTGTTTTAATATTGAAAAAAAATTTGGGAGAAAAATAATTATTTCTTTACATATTCTGACCCCCATAAGTTATTTATAGTTACATTTATGGAGCTGTGTTAGGACTAATTTTTTGCATGACAATCTGTAGTTTTTATTGATACCATTTTGGAGTATGTATGACTTTTTGGTCACTTTTTATAAAAAATTTTGGGAGGTGAAGTGACCAAAAAATGGCTACTCTTTTTTTTTTCCTGTTATGCCATTTGCCAAATTGGATAAATATTTTTACATTTTAACAGTATGAGCATTTTCAGATGTGACAATGCCTATGATTAGTGTTGAGCGAAGAGAAGTATCCGAAGCCGAATTCGGTCTGAAGTTTAGGAAAACTGATTCTAAATGAATCCGAATTTCTTTTTGCTTCATGGTAACTAATCAGTTTTTTTAAATGGAGGATGCACGTGATAGAAAGTGAAAGTAAGTGTAGAGGAGACAAGCCCAGGAACGCGAGATCACCCATAATGCTATCCAGCCAGCCAATCCGCAGGTAGTCATCCCCCTATGATGTTACAGCTAGGGAGAGCCCTATAAAACCCTAATCCTGTGCAGTTGCAGCCACTGTCCTGTAAGCTGAGCATAGAGAGAGATGTGACAAGATGCTCATGCACTAGGGACAGTGTTGCTGCAAATTGCTAACAGAGAGTGTAAGAAAATATTGGCTACGTCACGGCTAATCCATTCTGTTGGCTGTAGATTTACTGTGCCGTCAGTATTACAGGCAGGTTTAATTTATCGCCGTGTACATACTGTAAGTGTGCTGTGCACCAATATTCATAGTTAATACGTTACGCACAGCAATATTGGGTTCCTGTGTCATTTGTTCACTGCCTGGGTTGATTGACTTGTCTCTGAAGAAGGGAGAGGGTGTCCGCACAGTCCAGGCCCCCACCAAGTACTTTGCTGCACAGTCACTGTCCCTGCCCTAATTTATCAGTATGAACACGTCAACGGTACTAGTCTGCTGCAGGCTGCCTACAGTAAGCAGCCTGCAGCAAAGTAGCACAAGTTGGGAATTTGGGACACGTCTGATGTCTTATGTCTGATTGTCCAGTAAAGGAAGGTGTTACGTTTAGGTGCATAGTGTCCACTGGAGAGCATAGGACATTATATATACTCTTATTTAAATAGGTTTTCTGCGAGTATTAAACTGATTATCTATCCTCTGGATAGGTCATCAGTATCTGATTGGTGGGGGTCCGACACCCAGGTCCCCTGCTGATCAGCTGTTTCAGAAGATACTGGCATTCACAGTAGCACTGCAGCCTTCTCTCAGCTTAGCGTAGGCCATATCATGTCACGTTACCTGGCCTAGACGAAGCTCAGCCACATAGAAGTGAATGGGGCTGGCCTGCGATTCCAAGCATAGCCACTATACAATGTACGGTGCTGTGCTTGGTTTGCTGAGAGAAGGCTACTGCACTCTCAGGAGCCCTGGTGCCTTCTCAAACAGCTGATCGGCGGGGTCTTCAGTGTCGGTTATTACATCTCAGTGTTGGACCCCAACCGATCAGATACTGATGACCTGTATATAATTATATATGTACAGCTGCTTTAAGTTATACGTCTTCTCGTATATAGTGATATGGACCATGCTGGTTTAACCTGGGTATCTCCTGTATATAATTATATGTGTACAGCTGGTATAAGTTATACATCTTCTTGTATATAGTGATATGGAGCATGCTGGTTTAACCTGGGTATCTCCTGCATATAATTATATATGTACAGCTGGTATAAGTTATACATCTTCTTGTGTATAGTGATATGGACCATGTTGGTATAACCTGGGTATTCCCTGTACATAATTATATATGTACAGCTGGTTTAAGTTATACGTCTTCTCGTATATAGTAAAAAAATACTGATTGGCAGCACTGGATTAAGAGAAATTGAGGTGCACGCCTAAGATCAGACCATGATCTAAATACATAAAAAGAAGTAAACAGGCAGCACTCTACAGGTAAAAAGTAAAAAATTTTGTGGTCTTTATTACCCCATGTGGGAACGCGACGTTTCGGCCCGAACTGAGCCTTTCTCAAGCAATCATTGGCAGTGTGAATAAAACATTTATACAAAAAATGAAGTGCACATGATCAACAAGCAATCAACATTACAATTAATCAATAAAAACATAATTGTGATATACAGTGAATGTTAAACATGATACATATTCAAAAAAATTCATAATGTGCTAAATCATATACGCATGGTGAAATGTGATTTGATCGAACTCACATAGTGTTACAGATAGTAAGAAAACTATTGTGTACCCAATTAATAGTGCAGGTGTATATAATATTAATAGACATCATACCAGGTGGAACGGTGATGAAGCATATAATCGCAAGCGGACATGCCGCTCTGTTGGCGTTACTCGGGTTCCACTGCGCATGCCCGGGTTCTTAGAAACCGTCAGATCGCTCAGTATATGTTGCGCATGCGTGACATGCGCACAAGCTATCTTCTAACCATATCCACCATTTTCAACCAGGGACAATGTCCACTTTATATTAAGATATTATTATCTCATAAAGGTCACATATTAAGCATACAAACAACCACGGCATATAAGGTAACTTGTATAAGGGTATATTGTGAGCCAAAATATATCTACAAGGGTCCATCTATTTTGCATATATATCGGACCACAGGGCTCTCCTGTTTATAATAACCCATAGAAACCATCCGGAGTATACCGAGTGGGAGCAGGAGGGGGTCCTACAATAAATGCCGCTCCACCCACCGCTACATGTCAGAGACATGCGGGATCGGGTCACCATAGGCGATCCAACCCCGCACCTCCAACATTCACCACCCCCATGTGCCTCCACCTGGTGGTCATACAGGGTGAAAGTATGTATCTGGCTATATATACCCAAAGAGGAAAACCAACCTCATGAAGTATGCTTTATGTGCCAGTGAGACAATCATAACATAAAAAAATATATTAATTACAGTAATGTATTAAATATAAAATGATGGAAAAAATCTATAAATATTATATGGTGCGCATTGGACATCCCGGATAGCTAGTATATCGATTTTACCAATGAATCAACTTAGTGTACTCTCTAGGACATCAACTATACCGCAGAGCTATCTCCATACCGGGACTCATAATAATACATTAAGTTTGTAGTCAACATTAAGACCCTTTCTCGTATATAGTGATATACAGTATACCATGCTGGTATAACCTGGGTATCTCATGTAGATAATTATATATATACAGCTGGTATAAGTTATACATCTTCTTGTATATGGTGATATGGATCATGCAGGTATAACCAGCAGTAATGTTTGTTTGTCACTCAATTCATTTGAAGGACTCATGATTGGAGGGCCTGTAGAAGCACATAGTTGCAAAAACACCCATTGCTTGTACCGCATCTTTTGTAACTTCATGTACCTGATTTTAATGGATTAATAAACAGGTGGACGTTTTTACAGTGGTGAATGTTTTCCCTCTGTCCTTGGAAATATGGACTATATGCCTTTATGCTGAGCACCATCGAACTGTTCAAATACCCCTCTTGTCCGGGAGTACGACATTGTTGAATCCTAACCGGGTAGTTCCGACATTTTTTCTAAATATATGAGGTAAATACAATCTGTTTTAAGGGCCCCGCATTTGGAGGGCATTTTTGGGGTTGGATAACCCCTTTAACTCTAGCCTCTGCCAGGTTTGAGCACAGTAGCATTACCTTACCACTGGTTCTCAAACTGGGTTGACTATTCCCATAGCCACAGTAAACTGCACAGAGCTAACCACTTGTGTTGAAGATACATTTCAGGTGTTACCATTTAGGTGACAGCCTATGCAGCACATTGGCATGCCCAAGTACTTTAGGGGCCAAATCTATGAACTTCTAGAACACCCGGATGTCAACATCTGCTCACCACCTGGTTTGGATCTGATAGAGAGAGAGTGAGCCATCATACTGCTAGTATCCCATATTCAACTTTGGGAGTATTGAGAATGTACTCTGGAGAGTCTGAACTGCATGCTACCAGTGTCTCTAAGTCTGATAGCCAAGCTCCCAATACTGTGCCAACTGTGCTCCTGAATGCGCCAAAACACTTGCAGCTTCTGCATTTTGCCTAGTTTTTGTTAAATAAATAATGACCAGGTGTGATTTATCATGTAATGTTCATCTGAGACTGCATTTACCTAATTTTAAGACCTTCTAAGGACCAGAGGTTTTCTTATTATCTTCTGATACATAAAACCATAGAATTAGAAAAGGATATATTCATTTTCTCCTGACTGTAGATTTAGGACCCAATAATGCTGACCTGCAATACTACGGCTGCCGCCCGGCATGTGTTCCGCCCCATTCAAAATACCTATACTTGAGCTGGCTCCGTGCTGCGGTTGTGCGCTCCCATAGAGGTGAATGGGGCCGCATCTATTCCGCAATATTGTGCCCAATTCATACGGTCGTGTGAATGGGGCCTTACAATCCATTCACTTTTTAGCACATGTTCAAATATTATTATATGATTAGTAGCAATCTCTGCCTCATGCCCAGTAAATTTCATGAAAGATTTGGCATGTCAATTCAGAAGACAATTTTGTTATGAATTACCTTATTGTTCATTTGTCTAGTAGCAGTACATTGTTATGTTAATACCTTTTTTTTTCGCCCTACAAGACGCACCGGCCCATAAGACGCACTTAGGTTTTAGAGTAGGAAAATAAGAAAAAAATATTTTTCATCAGATCCTCTTATCAGACTGCCCATACATTTCAGGACATCACATCAGATCCCCATATCAGCCCTCCATGTCAGAACTCCATCAGCCCTCCATGTCAGACCCCCAACAGACCTCAGATCAGCCCACTATGGCCCCATATCAGCCCACTGTGCCCCCATACCATTTCACTGTGCGCCCACCAGACCTCAGATCAGCCCACTGTGCCTCCATCAAACCTCAGATCAGCAGAATGTGCCCCCATCAGACCTCAGATCAACAGTATGTGCCCCCATCAGACCTCAGATCAGCAGAATGTGCCCCCATCAAACATCAGATCAGCAGAATGTGCCCCCATCAGACCTCAGATCAGCATATTGTGCCCCCATCAGACCTCAGATCACAGCGGTATGTGCCCCCATCAGACCTCAGATTACAGCAGTATGTGCCCCCATAAGACCTCAGATCAGCGTCTTATGCCTCCATCTAGTCCTTCTTCACTATGACACTCCTGACCTTGGCTTCTGACTGTCTGCCTTCCTGCTGCTTGGATTCAAACTGTGCTGTTGTTCAAGTCTAATAAAGTATATAAAACAAACTCTATAAAGCTACATGAAGAAGTGTACATGATGTGAACAATGTTTAGATAGGTGATGTAGATGTTCTCTTTCCTCATCTTCTTCATTCAGTCCAGACCGCCATGACGACCTTTGAAGATGGAAGTACAATTGAATTTAGGAGGGCACCTGCAGCTGCCAGCCGGGTACATAAGTACTTGACCTTATTTAACATTGGAAACATCAGATCTTTTTGTACCTGCCCCTGAGGAGGGCTCAGACAGCCCCTGGGGTATTTGGCCCACTGTGAATTTTCCTGTAAGGTCTAAGGCTGTACTGACTTATAAAATGTATAAGTTTAGAAAGGCAAAGCAGAAAAATCTAAATATTTTGTGCACTCCTAAAGACCAAAAATGTCCTAGTCCTTAAAGGCTATGTACATCTTTTGGCAAATTTGTATTATTATTTTTGCTTTTTTACTCATTTTGAGCTAAAATTTTATTAAAAATGTTAAGTCCTTTTTTGTCTGTACAGACCTGACATGCTCTAGTAGCACCCTTTAGATTTTCTGTCCTTTTCGTCAGACCAGGAGCAGACGGACTCCTTATCGCTGCTCTCTGACCTCCTAAACACTCATTACGGCTCAGTTCTTATCTTAAGGATGTGGCTTAAATAAGTGTTTATGACCTCTTAGTAGTTTAGAGATAAGGTTTATTAGATGACTGGCATAAAGTGAAAGTACCAGTCACACATCTAGAAAAACAGTTAACCCTTTGTGAAAAAAGAGCTAAATATTTTTAGGGGTTATTTGGATATTTTTAAAATATAAGGTTGGTTCTAGGTAAACATATTCTGGGTAGATTTATGCACCCACATTAGGGAAACAGTGTTCTAGCCTTACTCAGACATACTGAGTGCTGTGAATTTGAGTCAGTAGGCCCATTGTTGGGCTGGGACACCCAGAATACACTTGTCTGAAACCAGCCTTAGGTGGAGATATTCTTCAACAGGTGGTGTAAAAGAGGCCTCTGGGAACCCATATTATAATAAACAGGCTACCCAGCAAAACATATTATTTACCCTGAGCGTTAAAATTAGAGATGAGCGAGTAGTGTTCGATCGAGCCGGTATTCGAATACTACGCTATTCGGCATACTCGATTTCGATCGAGTATAACGGCGATGGCGCACTTAGAATTCGTTTCCCCTCCCACCTTCCCTGGCGCTCTTTTTCCACCAATCACCATGCAGGGGGGGTATGACAGGCCCGCAGAGCACGCTGGCAGCGCGAAAACGGCGTCTACATGGATTGGCTGGAAAAACCACGTGACCTCGAATCATAAAAACTCAGCTCTTCCTGCTCGTTCGCATATGCTGCGTGAACTTAGTCAGGGACAGAGGCTGGAGAAGGGAGAGATAGGTTTTAGCTGTTGGACAGGCAGGAGCGTGATTAAAAGCCCTTATCAGGGCTACTATAGTGCAGTACAGTGATAGCTTTACTACCATATACACTCTGCAGAGAACGGCTGCTGTATTCAGGGATAGCTGCTGGAGTAGGGACAGAGAGAGGCATTAGTGGTGTATTAGGTGCTCTGCTACATACCAAACTATATTTGGCACTACTGTTCTGCGTTCTTTTTGGCTGCAAAACCCTGTTATATACCTAGTGTGTATATGCACCATCTGATCTTCTGGCAGTATACGGCTGTGTACATTTTTTTTTTTTAAATACAGTTTCTTTGGCTCTAGTGTTCTGGGTTCTGTGTGCCTGCAATACCCTTTTTGTATACCAGGTGTAAATACCCACCGTCTGACCTGTTAGTACACGGCTGTGTACCTAGAAATATAAAAAAAAAGGCATTTTATTTGGCACCTGTACTGTGCGTTCTGCGTGCCTGCAAAAATCTTGTATATACGTGGTGTTAATACACACCGTCTGACCTGTTAGTACACGGCTGTGTACCTAGAAATATTAAAAAAAAGGCATTTTATTTGGCACCTGTACTGTGCGTTCTGCGTGCTTGCAAAAATCTTTTATATACGTGGTGTTAATACACACCGTCTGACCTGTTAGTACAAGGCTGTGTACCTAGAAATATTAAAAAAAAGGCATTTTATTTGGCACCTGTACTGTGCGTTCTGCGTGCTTGCAAAAATCTTGTATATACGTGGTGTTAATACACACCGTCTGACCTGTTAGTACACGGCTGTGTACCTAGAAATATTAAAAAAAGGCATTTTATTTGGCACCTGTACTGTGCGTTCTGCGTGCTTGCAAAAATCTTGTATATACGTGGTGTTAATACACACCGTCTGACCTGTTAGTACACGGCTGTGTACCTAGAAATATTAAAAAAAAGGCCTTTTATTTGGCACCTGTACTGTGCGTTCTGCGTGCTTGCAAAAATCTTGTATATACGTGGTGTTAATACACACCGTCTGACCTGTTAGTACACGGCTGTGTACCTAGAAATATTAAAAAAAAGGCATTTTATTTGGCACCTGTACTGTGCGTTCTGCGTGCTTGCAAAAATCTTGTATATACGTGGTGTTAATACACACCGTCTGACCTGTTAGTACACGGCTGTGTACCTAGAAATATTAAAAAAAAGGCATTTTATTTGGCACCTGTACTGTGCGTTCTGCGTGCTTGCAAAAATCTTTATATACGTGGTGTTAATACACACCGTCTGACCTGTTAGTACACGGCTGTGTACCTAGAAATATAAAAAAAAGGCATTTTATTTGGCACCTGTACTGTGCGTTCTGCGTGCTTGCAAAAATCTTGTATATACGTGGTGTTAATACACACCGTCTGACCTGTTAGTACAAGGCTGTGTACCTAGAAATATTAAAAAAAAGGCATTTTATTTGGCACCTGTACTGTGCGTTCTGCGTGCTTGCAAAAATCTTTATATACGTGGTGTTAATACACACCGTCTGACCTGTTAGTACACGGCTGTGTACCTAGAAATATTAAAAAAAAGGCATTTTATTTGGCACCTGTACTGTGCGTTCTGCGTGCTTGCAAAAATCTTGTATATACGTGGTGTTAATACACACCGTCTGACCTGTTAGTACACGGCTGTGTACCTAGAAATATTTAAAAAAAAGGCATTTTATTTGGCACCTGTACTGTGCGTTCTGCGTGCTTGCAAAAATCTTGTATATACGTGGTGTTAATACACACCGTCTGACCTGTTAGTACACGGCTGTGTACCTAGAAATATTAAAAAAAAGGCATTTTATTTGGCACCTGTACTGTGCGTTCTGCGTGCTTGCAAAAATCTTGTATATACGTGGTGTTAATACACACCGTCTGACCTGTTAGTACAAGGCTGTGTACCTAGAAATATTAAAAAAAAGGCATTTTATTTGGCACCTGTACTGTGCGTTCTGCGTGCTTGCAAAAATCTTTTATATACGTGGTGTTAATACACACCGTCTGACCTGTTAGTACACGGCTGTGTACCTAGAAATATTAAAAAAAAGGCATTTTATTTGGCACCTGTACTGTGCGTTCTGCGTGCTTGCAAAAATCTTGTATATACGTGGTGTTAATACACACCGTCTGACCTGTTAGTACACGGCTGTGTACCTAGAAATATTAAAAAAAGGCATTTTATTTGGCACCTGTACTGTGCGTTCTGCGTGCTTGCAAAAATCTTGTATATACGTGGTGTTAATACACACCGTCTGACCTGTTAGTACACGGCTGTGTACCTAGAAATATTAAAAAAAAGGCATTTTATTTGGCACCTGTACTGTGCGTTCTGCGTGCTTGCAAAAATCTTGTATATACGTGGTGTTAATACACACCGTCTGACCTGTTAGTACACGGCTGTGTACCTAGAAATATTAAAAAAAGGCATTTTATTTGGCACCTGTACTGTGCGTTCTGCGTGCTTGCAAAAATCTTGTATATACGTGGTGTTAATACACACCGTCTGACCTGTTAGTACACGGCTGTGTACCTAGAAATATTAAAAAAAAGGCATTTTATTTGGCACCTGTACTGTGCGTTCTGCGTGCTTGCAAAATCTTTTATATACGTGGTGTTAATACACACCGTCTGACCTGTTAGTACACGGCTGTGTACCTAGAAATATTAAAAAAAAGGCATTTTATTTGGCACCTGTACTGTGCGTTCTGCGTGCTTGCAAAAATCTTTTATATACGTGGTGTTAATACACACCGTCTGACCTGTTAGTACACGGCTGTGTACCTAGAAATATTAAAAAAAAGGCATTTTATTTGGCACCTGTACTGTGCGTTCTGCGTGCTTGCAAAAATCTTGTATATACGTGGTGTTAATACACACCGTCTGACCTGTTAGTACACGGCTGTGTACCTAGAAATATTAAAAAAAAGGCATTTTATTTGGCACCTGTACTGTGCGTTCTGCGTGCTTGCAAAAATCTTTTATATACGTGGTGTTAATACACACCGTCTGACCTGTTAGTACACGGCTGTGTACCTAGAAATATTAAAAAAAAGGCATTTTATTTGGCACCTGTACTGTGCGTTCTGCGTGCTTGCAAAAATCTTGTATATACGTGGTGTTAATACACACCGTCTGACCTGTTAGTACACGGCTGTGTACCTAGAAATATTAAAAAAAAGGCATTTTATTTGGCACCTGTACTGTGCGTTCTGCGTGCTTGCAAAAATCTTGTATATACGTGGTGTTAATACACACCGTCTGACCTGTTAGTACACGGCTGTGTACCTAGAAATATTAAAAAAAAGGCATTTTATTTGGCACCTGTACTGTGCGTTCTGCGTGCTTGCAAAAATCTTTTATATACGTGGTGTTAATACACACCGTCTGACCTGTTAGTACACGGCTGTGTACCTAGAAATATTAAAAAAAAGGCATTTTATTTGGCACCTGTACTGTGCGTTCTGCGTGCTTGCAAAAATCTTGTATATACGTGGTGTTAATACACACCGTCTGACCTGTTAGTACACGGCTGTGTACCTAGAAATATTAAAAAAAAGGCATTTTATTTGGCACCTGTACTGTGCGTTCTGCGTGCTTGCAAAAATCTTTATATACGTGGTGTTAATACACACCGTCTGACCTGTTAGTACACGGCTGTGTACCTAGAAATATTAAAAAAAAGGCATTTTATTTGGCACCTGTACTGTGCGTTCTGCGTGCTTGCAAAAATCTTTTATATACGTGGTGTTAATACACACCGTCTGACCTGTTAGTACACGGCTGTGTACCTAGAAATATTAAAAAAAGGCATTTTATTTGGCACCTGTACTGTGCGTTCTGCGTGCTTGCAAAAATCTTTTATATACGTGGTGTTAATACACACCGTCTGACCTGTTAGTACACGGCTGTGTACCTAGAAATATTAAAAAAAAGGCATTTTATTTGGCACCTGTACTGTGCGTTCTGCGTGCTTGCAAAAATCTTGTATATACGTGGTGTTAATACACACCGTCTGACCTGTTAGTACACGGCTGTGTACCTAGAAATATTAAAAAAAAGGCATTTTATTTGGCACCTGTACTGTGCGTTCTGCGTGCTTGCAAAAATCTTGTATATACGTGGTGTTAATACACACCGTCTGACCTGTTAGTACACGGCTGTGTACCTAGAAATATTAAAAAAAAGGCATTTTATTTGGCACCTGTACTGTGCGTTCTGCGTGCTTGCAAAAATCTTGTATATACGTGGTGTTAATACACACCGTCTGACCTGTTAGTACACGGCTGTGTACCTAGAAATATTAAAAAAAAGGCATTTTATTTGGCACCTGTACTGTGCGTTCTGCGTGCTTGCAAAAATCTTGTATATACGTGGTGTTAATACACACCGTCTGACCTGTTAGTACACGGCTGTGTACCTAGAAATATTAAAAAAAAGGCATTTTATTTGGCACCTGTACTGTGCGTTCTGCGTGCTTGCAAAAATCTTTTATATACGTGGTGTTAATACACACCGTCTGACCTGTTAGTACACGGCTGTGTACCTAGAAATATTAAAAAAAAGGCATTTTATTTGGCACCTGTACTGTGCGTTCTGCGTGCTTGCAAAAATCTTGTATATACGTGGTGTTAATACACACCGTCTGACCTGTTAGTACACGGCTGTGTACCTAGAAATATTAAAAAAAAGGCATTTTATTTGGCACCTGTACTGTGCGTTCTGCGTGCTTGCAAAAATCTTGTATATACGTGGTGTTAATACACACCGTCTGACCTGTTAGTACACGGCTGTGTACCTAGAAATATTAAAAAAAGGCATTTTATTTGGCACCTGTACTGTGCGTTCTGCGTGCTTGCAAAATCTTGTATATACGTGGTGTTAATACACACCGTCTGACCTGTTAGTACACGGCTGTGTACCTAGAAATATTAAAAAAAGGCATTTTATTTGGCACCTGTACTGTGCGTTCTGCGTGCTTGCAAAAATCTTGTATATACGTGGTGTTAATACACACCGTCTGACCTGTTAGTACACGGCTGTGTACCTAGAAATATTAAAAAAAAGGCATTTTATTTGGCACCTGTACTGTGCGTTCTGCGTGCTTGCAAAAATCTTGTATATACGTGGTGTTAATACACACCGTCTGACCTGTTAGTACACGGCTGTGTACCTAGAAATATTAAAAAAAAGGCATTTTATTTGGCACCTGTACTGTGCGTTCTGCGTGCTTGCAAAATCTTTTATATACGTGGTGTTAATACACACCGTCTGACCTGTTAGTACACGGCTGTGTACCTAGAAATATTAAAAAAAAGGCATTTTATTTGGCACCTGTACTGTGCGTTCTGCGTGCTTGCAAAAATCTTGTATATACGTGGTGTTAATACACACCGTCTGACCTGTTAGTACACGGCTGTGTACCTAGAAATATTAAAAAAAAGGCATTTTATTTGGCACCTGTACTGTGCGTTCTGCGTGCCTGCAAAAATCTTGTATATACGTGGTGTTAATACACACCGTCTGACCTGTTAGTACACGGCTGTGTACCTAGAAATATTAAAAAAAGGCATTTTATTTGGCACCTGTACTGTGCGTTCTGCGTGCTTGCAAAAATCTTTTATATACGTGGTGTTAATACACACCGTCTGACCTGTTAGTACACGGCTGTGTACCTAGAAATATTAAAAAAAGGCATTTTATTTGGCACCTGTACTGTGCGTTCTGCGTGCTTGCAAAATATTTTATATACGTGGTGTTAATACACACCGTCTGACCTGTTAGTACACGGCTGTGTACCTAGAAATATTAAAAAAAAGGCATTTTATTTGGCACCTGTACTGTGCGTTCTGCGTGCTTGCAAAAATCTTGTATATACGTGGTGTTAATACACACCGTCTGACCTGTTAGTACACGGCTGTGTACCTAGAAATATTAAAAAAAAGGCATTTTATTTGGCACCTGTACTGTGCGTTCTGCGTGCTTGCAAAATTATTTTATATACGTGGTGTTAATACACACCGTCTGACCTGTTAGTACACGGCTGTGTACCTAGAAATATTAAAAAAAGGCATTTTATTTGGCACCTGTACTGTGCGTTCTGCGTGCTTGCAAAAATCTTTTATATACGTGGTGTTAATACACACCGTCTGACCTGTTAGTACACGGCTGTGTACCTAGAAATATTAAAAAAAAGGCATTTTATTTGGCACCTGTACTGTGCGTTCTGCGTGCTTGCAAAATCTTTTATATACGTGGTGTTAATACACACCGTCTGACCTGTTAGTACACGGCTGTGTACCTAGAAATATTAAAAAAAAGGCATTTTATTTGGCACCTGTACTGTGCGTTCTGCGTGCTTGCAAAAATCTTGTATATACGTGGTGTTAATACACACCGTCTGACCTGTTAGTACACGGCTGTGTACCTAGAAATATTAAAAAAAAGGCATTTTATTTGGCACCTGTACTGTGCGTTCTGCGTGCTTGCAAAAATCTTTTATATACGTGGTGTTAATACACACCGTCTGACCTGTTAGTACACGGCTGTGTACCTAGAAATATTAAAAAAAAGGCATTTTATTTGGCACCTGTACTGTGCGTTCTGCGTGCTTGCAAAAATCTTGTATATACGTGGTGTTAATACACACCGTCTGACCTGTTAGTACACGGCTGTGTACCTAGAAATATTAAAAAAAAGGCATTTTATTTGGCACCTGTACTGTGCGTTCTGCGTGCTTGCAAAATTATTTTATATACGTGGTGTTAATACACACCGTCTGACCTGTTAGTACACGGCTGTGTACCTAGAAATATTAAAAAAAAGGCATTTTATTTGGCACCTGTACTGTGCGTTCTGCGTGCTTGCAAAAATCTTGTATATACGTGGTGTTAATACACACCGTCTGACCTGTTAGTACAAGGCTGTGTACCTAGAAATATTAAAAAAAAGGCATTTTATTTGGCACCTGTACTGTGCGTTCTGCGTGCTTGCAAAAATTTTTATATACGTGGTGTTAATACACACCGTCTGACCTGTTAGTACACGGCTGTGTACCTAGAAATATTAAAAAAAAGGCATTTTATTTGGCACCTGTACTGTGCGTTCTGCGTGCTTGCAAAAATCTTGTATATACGTGGTGTTAATACACACCGTCTGACCTGTTAGTACACGGCTGTGTACCTAGAAATATTAAAAAAAAGGCATTTTATTTGGCACCTGTACTGTGCGTTCTGCGTGCTTGCAAAATCTTTTATATACGTGGTGTTAATACACACCGTCTGACCTGTTAGTACACGGCTGTGTACCTAGAAATATTAAAAAAAAGGCATTTTATTTGGCACCTGTACTGTGCGTTCTGCGTGCTTGCAAAAATCTTGTATATACGTGGTGTTAATACACACCGTCTGACCTGTTAGTACACGGCTGTGTACCTAGAAATATTAAAAAAAAGGCATTTTATTTGGCACCTGTACTGTGCGTTCTGCGTGCTTGCAAAAATCTTGTATATACGTGGTGTTAATACACACCGTCTGACCTGTTAGTACACGGCTGTGTACCTAGAAATATTAAAAAAAAGGCATTTTATTTGGCACCTGTACTGTGCGTTCTGCGTGCTTGCAAAAATCTTGTATATACGTGGTGTTAATACACACCGTCTGACCTGTTAGTACACGGCTGTGTACCTAGAAATATTAAAAAAAAGGCATTTTATTTGGCACCTGTACTGTGCGTTCTGCGTGCTTGCAAAATCTTTTATATACGTGGTGTTAATACACACCGTCTGACCTGTTAGTACACGGCTGTGTACCTAGAAATATTAAAAAAAGGCATTTTATTTGGCACCTGTACTGTGCGTTCTGCGTGCTTGCAAAAATCTTGTATATACGTGGTGTTAATACACACCGTCTGACCTGTTAGTACACGGCTGTGTACCTAGAAATATTAAAAAAAAGGCATTTTATTTGGCACCTGTACTGTGCGTTCTGCGTGCTTGCAAAATTATTTTATATACGTGGTGTTAATACACACCGTCTGACCTGTTAGTACACGGCTGTGTACCTAGAAATATTAAAAAAAAGGCATTTTATTTGGCACCTGTACTGTGCGTTCTGCGTGCTTGCAAAAATCTTGTATATACGTGGTGTTAATACACACCGTCTGACCTGTTAGTACACGGCTGTGTACCTAGAAATATTAAAAAAAGGCATTTTATTTGGCACCTGTACTGTGCGTTCTGCGTGCTTGCAAAAATCTTTATATACGTGGTGTTAATACACACCGTCTGACCTGTTAGTACACGGCTGTGTACCTAGAAATATTAAAAAAAAGGCATTTTATTTGGCACCTGTACTGTGCGTTCTGCGTGCTTGCAAAAATCTTGTATATACGTGGTGTTAATACACACCGTCTGACCTGTTAGTACACGGCTGTGTACCTAGAAATATTAAAAAAAAGGCATTTTATTTGGCACCTGTACTGTGCGTTCTGCGTGCTTGCAAAAATCTTTTATATACGTGGTGTTAATACACACCGTCTGACCTGTTAGTACACGGCTGTGTACCTAGAAATATTAAAAAAAAGGCATTTTATTTGGCACCTGTACTGTGCGTTCTGCGTGCTTGCAAAAATCTTTTATATACGTGGTGTTAATACACACCGTCTGACCTGTTAGTACACGGCTGTGTACCTAGAAATATTAAAAAAAAGGCATTTTATTTGGCACCTGTACTGTGCGTTCTGCGTGCTTGCAAAAATCTTGTATATACGTGGTGTTAATACACACCGTCTGACCTGTTAGTACACGGCTGTGTACCTAGAAATATTAAAAAAAAGGCATTTTATTTGGCACCTGTACTGTGCGTTCTGCGTGCTTGCAAAAATCTTGTATATACGTGGTGTTAATACACACCGTCTGACCTGTTAGTACACGGCTGTGTACCTAGAAATATTAAAAAAAAGGCATTTTATTTGGCACCTGTACTGTGCGTTCTGCGTGCTTGCAAAAATCTTGTATATACGTGGTGTTAATACACACCGTCTGACCTGTTAGTACACGGCTGTGTACCTAGAAATATTAAAAAAAAGGCCTTTTATTTGGCACCTGTACTGTGCGTTCTGCGTGCTTGCAAAAATCTTTTATATACGTGGTGTTAATACACACCGTCTGACCTGTTAGTACACGGCTGTGTACCTAGAAATATTAAAAAAAAGGCATTTTATTTGGCACCTGTACTGTGCGTTCTGCGTGCTTGCAAAAATCTTGTATATACGTGGTGTTAATACACACCGTCTGACCTGTTAGTACACGGCTGTGTACCTAGAAATATTAAAAAAAAGGCATTTTATTTGGCACCTGTACTGTGCGTTCTGCGTGCTTGCAAAAATCTTGTATATACGTGGTGTTAATACACACCGTCTGACCTGTTAGTACACGGCTGTGTACCTAGAAATATTAAAAAAAAGGCATTTTATTTGGCACCTGTACTGTGCGTTCTGCGTGCTTGCAAAAATCTTGTATATACGTGGTGTTAATACACACCGTCTGACCTGTTAGTACACGGCTGTGTACCTAGAAATATTAAAAAAAGGCATTTTATTTGGCACCTGTACTGTGCGTTCTGCGTGCTTGCAAAATTATTTTATATACGTGGTGTTAATACACACCGTCTGACCTGTTAGTACACGGCTGTGTACCTAGAAATATTAAAAAAAAGGCATTTTATTTGGCACCTGTACTGTGCGTTCTGCGTGCTTGCAAAAATCTTGTATATACGTGGTGTTAATACACACCGTCTGACCTGTTAGTACACGGCTGTGTACCTAGAAATATTAAAAAAAAGGCATTTTATTTGGCACCTGTACTGTGCGTTCTGCGTGCTTGCAAAAATCTTGTATATACGTGGTGTTAATACACACCGTCTGACCTGTTAGTACACGGCTGTGTACCTAGAAATATTAAAAAAAGGCATTTTATTTGGCACCTGTACTGTGCGTTCTGCGTGCTTGCAAAAATCTTTTATATACGTGGTGTTAATACACACCGTCTGACCTGTTAGTACACGGCTGTGTACCTAGAAATATTAAAAAAAAGGCATTTTATTTGGCACCTGTACTGTGCGTTCTGCGTGCTTGCAAAAATCTTGTATATACGTGGTGTTAATACACACCGTCTGACCTGTTAGTACACGGCTGTGTACCTAGAAATATTAAAAAAAAGGCATTTTATTTGGCACCTGTACTGTGCGTTCTGCGTGCTTGCAAAAATCTTTTATATACGTGGTGTTAATACACACCGTCTGACCTGTTAGTACACGGCTGTGTACCTAGAAATATTAAAAAAAAGGCATTTTATTTGGCACCTGTACTGTGCGTTCTGCGTGCTTGCAAAAATCTTGTATATACGTGGTGTTAATACACACCGTCTGACCTGTTAGTACACGGCTGTGTACCTAGAAATATTAAAAAAAAGGCATTTTATTTGGCACCTGTACTGTGCGTTCTGCGTGCTTGCAAAAATCTTGTATATACGTGGTGTTAATACACACCGTCTGACCTGTTAGTACACGGCTGTGTACCTAGAAATATTAAAAAAAAGGCATTTTATTTGGCACCTGTACTGTGCGTTCTGCGTGCTTGCAAAAATCTTTTATATACGTGGTGTTAATACACACCGTCTGACCTGTTAGTACACGGCTGTGTACCTAGAAATATTAAAAAAAAGGCCTTTTATTTGGCACCTGTACTGTGCGTTCTGCGTGCTTGCAAAATTATTTTATATACGTGGTGTTAATACACACCGTCTGACCTGTTAGTACACGGCTGTGTACCTAGAAATATTAAAAAAAAGGCATTTTATTTGGCACCTGTACTGTGCGTTCTGCGTGCTTGCAAAAATCTTGTATATACGTGGTGTTAATACACACCGTCTGACCTGTTAGTACACGGCTGTGTACCTAGAAATATTTAAAAAAAGGCATTTTATTTGGCACCTGTACTGTGCGTTCTGCGTGCTTGCAAAAATCTTTTATATACGTGGTGTTAATACACACCGTCTGACCTGTTAGTACACGGCTGTGTACCTAGAAATATTAAAAAAAGGCATTTTATTTGGCACCTGTACTGTGCGTTCTGCGTGCTTGCAAAATCTTTTATATACGTGGTGTTAATACACACCGTCTGACCTGTTAGTACACGGCTGTGTACCTAGAAATATTAAAAAAAAGGCATTTTATTTGGCACCTGTACTGTGCGTTCTGCGTGCTTGCAAAAATCTTGTATATACGTGGTGTTAATACACACCGTCTGACCTGTTAGTACACGGCTGTGTACCTAGAAATATTAAAAAAAAGGCATTTTATTTGGCACCTGTACTGTGCGTTCTGCGTGCTTGCAAAAATCTTGTATATACGTGGTGTTAATACACACCGTCTGACCTGTTAGTACACGGCTGTGTACCTAGAAATATTAAAAAAAAGGCATTTTATTTGGCACCTGTACTGTGCGTTCTGCGTGCTTGCAAAAATCTTTTATATACGTGGTGTTAATACACACCGTCTGACCTGTTAGTACACGGCTGTGTACCTAGAAATATTAAAAAAAAGGCATTTTATTTGGCACCTGTACTGTGCGTTCTGCGTGCTTGCAAAAATCTTGTATATACGTGGTGTTAATACACACCGTCTGACCTGTTAGTACACGGCTGTGTACCTAGAAATATTAAAAAAAGGCATTTTATTTGGCACCTGTACTGTGCGTTCTGCGTGCTTGCAAAAATCTTTTATATACGTGGTGTTAATACACACCGTCTGACCTGTTAGTACACGGCTGTGTACCTAGAAATATTAAAAAAAAGGCATTTTATTTGGCACCTGTACTGTGCGTTCTGCGTGCTTGCAAAAATCTTTTATATACGTGGTGTTAATACACACCGTCTGACCTGTTAGTACACGGCTGTGTACCTAGAAATATTAAAAAAAAGGCATTTTATTTGGCACCTGTACTGTGCGTTCTGCGTGCTTGCAAAAATCTTGTATATACGTGGTGTTAATACACACCGTCTGACCTGTTAGTACACGGCTGTGTACCTAGAAATATAAAAAAAAGGCATTTTATTTGGCACCTGTACTGTGCGTTCTGCGTGCTTGCAAAAATCTTGTATATACGTGGTGTTAATACACACCGTCTGACCTGTTAGTACACGGCTGTGTACCTAGAAATATTAAAAAAAAGGCATTTTATTTGGCACCTGTACTGTGCGTTCTGCGTGCTTGCAAAAATCTTGTATATACGTGGTGTTAATACACACCGTCTGACCTGTTAGTACACGGCTGTGTACCTAGAAATATTAAAAAAAGGCATTTTATTTGGCACCTGTACTGTGCGTTCTGCGTGCTTGCAAAATTATTTTATATACGTGGTGTTAATACACACCGTCTGACCTGTTAGTACACGGCTGTGTACCTAGAAATATTAAAAAAAAGGCATTTTATTTGGCACCTGTACTGTGCGTTCTGCGTGCTTGCAAAAATCTTGTATATACGTGGTGTTAATACACACCGTCTGACCTGTTAGTACACGGCTGTGTACCTAGAAATATTAAAAAAAAGGCATTTTATTTGGCACCTGTACTGTGCGTTCTGCGTGCTTGCAAAATTATTTTATATACGTGGTGTTAATACACACCGTCTGACCTGTTAGTACACGGCTGTGTACCTAGAAATATAAAAAAAAGGCATTTTATTTGGCACCTGTACTGTGCGTTCTGCGTGCTTGCAAAAATCTTGTATATACGTGGTGTTAATACACACCGTCTGACCTGTTAGTACACGGCTGTGTACCTAGAAATATTAAAAAAAAGGCATTTTATTTGGCACCTGTACTGTGCGTTCTGCGTGCTTGCAAAATCTTGTATATACGTGGTGTTAATACACACCGTCTGACCTGTTAGTACACGGCTGTGTACCTAGAAATATTAAAAAAAAGGCATTTTATTTGGCACCTGTACTGTGCGTTCTGCGTGCTTGCAAAAATCTTGTATATACGTGGTGTTAATACACACCGTCTGACCTGTTAGTACACGGCTGTGTACCTAGAAATATTTAAAAAAAAGGCATTTTATTTGGCACCTGTACTGTGCGTTCTGCGTGCTTGCAAAATCTTTTATATACGTGGTGTTAATACACACCGTCTGACCTGTTAGTACACGGCTGTGTACCTAGAAATATTAAAAAAAGGCATTTTATTTGGCACCTGTACTGTGCGTTCTGCGTGCTTGCAAAAATCTTTTATATACGTGGTGTTAATACACACCGTCTGACCTGTTAGTACACGGCTGTGTACCTAGAAATATAAAAAAAAGGCATTTTATTTGGCACCTGTACTGTGCGTTCTGCGTGCTTGCAAAAATCTTTATATACGTGGTGTTAATACAC
>ONZH01000526.1:0-31401 GCA_900303285.1 Rhinella marina | reverse complement strand
GCCAGCGTCTCAGCTATATGTTTAGTTTAATTAATTTCTAATTGATTAAATTACAACAGTCCAATGTAAGAACTATTGGTAGTTTGCCATCTATTTAAATTAATATGTACATAGCCTTGAATTGCTAAATGCATGCCCTAAAGATTAAAAATTCTAAGTTAATGAGCATTTACATAAGGTTCTTATATACAACCCCCATTAAAAATATCCAGCTGCAGTCTGGAAATGAATTACATTATTTTCCATTACATGCTCAATGGTAACATTAGGGGGGTGGGGTGGGGGTGGGGTTTCTATTAACAACATGTATCAACCATCCACAGGATAGGTGATAAATGCATGATTCCCAAATAGAGTACAAGTCCCCCGAATGAATAAAGCGATGGTGTTCCCAGCTCTATTCACTTCTATGGGACTGAAGAGCTCATTGAGTTCTGTACTTACATAGAAATGAATGAAGCAGTGGCTACTCATGAGCACCACCACTCCATTGACACAGAAGACTCAGGGACCGCCGTTCTCATCAGTCAGCATTCAGACCCCTGTGATCATCCTTTGGAAAGTTGTTAATGCAGTCCATAAATATACATGACATTTTAGTCCCATAATGGACCTTCTTCATACAGTTGGATTGTAGGGTGTGCAGCAAAATGAACTGTGCACTGTATAAGTAACTTCGGTCTCTATGGGAAAGGCTCCTTTCTCATAGTGAATGAGGTTGCATTACTCAATTATTTCTAATGGTAGGCACACTTACTTGCAGGAATTGCTATTTTAGATAGCTTGCCATAACATTTATTGTATAAAAATAGAAATATATAAATAAAATGCATAATACAAAACTTCACCTATCTATTTCAAATGTGAATTGTCAGTGGTCTATGGGGCTCTTTATAGAGGTCCCCATATTTTTTAGATAAATCAAGGAAAGGACATATCATAATGTATACAAATCGATATATACTTTTGTAATTAAAAAGTCAATTGGAATCCTATCATGATTGAGCTATCAATAGAATATCATTACTGTTTAATTAATCAAGGTAGTGATCAATTTAACGAAACCAGACACATAGCATTTTTTTTCTGCACGGCCAAGAGCCACATGACAAAAAGTGAACACAATTTTACCATAAAGTGGCGCAATGCAGTGTTCATCCAAGCACCAAGTACAGGTAAAGCACCTAGGCGGGTATTTATTATTTGTTGTATGCCACTTTGTGGCATATTAAGCTCACAGATATTGTAGCAAAGATGTTTGCTACAAATCTGTGCCTTTACCCCGCTCACGCCACTTTTCCAAAGTGACAGAAAAAGGGGGCGTGGCGTGGGCAGGAAAGATGGTGGGTGGGCAAGCCTGTCTCATCTATCATTTTCCACACCAGTTTATGGTGTGGAAAATGGTCTTAAACTACGCCAGCAAGAGAGCTGTCATAGATTAAAGCATGTCGCACAGCTGCCAGCAGCAAGAGCCGAAACCATTTAGAGGTCTGCACCTCTACATAACTTTGGCGCATCTGCTGGCAGCGCAGACAGATTAAGATAAATGGCTGGTCTTAAAAAATGTCTCCCCCTAGTTTTTAAGTTTTATAAAATGCGACATTTGTAATGTCATCTATTAGGACATTTGGATTAAAACCTTAAGTAAGCATCTAGGAGCCAATGAACTGGGATCCCTTGTGTCTAGATTCCATTTTCAGAATTTTAGGATAACCAGTGACAAACATTTGAAAATGAGGAGCTTAATGACTGTCCGCAGGGACATCTTGTTGAGGGAGTTTCACATGAGGCCTTTAGAATTATAAGACTGGTTTAGTAAATCTGCCTCTAGCATTGCTATCATGATACTGTAGTTGGCACAGTTCTGGAGGTACTGTCAATGGCTCTATTTTGGTGACAAACTGGATTTCATGAGGGTGTTCTGGATGTCTTCTTATGCAAATACTGTATGGGGTGATGTTTCTATAGTTTTTTTGGATAGCAATTTTATGGGGGCAGGCATTTGTTATGCAAACACTGTGATAGCATGCAGGTAAATTGGGATTTATCATCCCATTCTTAGGGCTCATATTTTTGTCCACATCCAATTCGCATTTTTTGCAGGTTGGATGTGGACCCATTCACTTCAGCAGGGCTGCAAAAGATGCAGACAGCAAACCATGTGCTGTCCACATCCTTTTGTCCGTTCTGTTGCAAGCACAAAAATATAGAACATGTCCTATTTTTCTTGTCCACAACAGACAAGGATAGGACCGTTCTAATATGGGTTGGAAGTTCTGTTCAAAAATGCTGAAAGCACACAGCCAGTATTCGTGTTTTGCAGATCTGCGATTTGCAGACTGCAAAACAGGCAATGGTCGTGTGCATGAGACCTTATTTGGATAACTCTTGCTTCCAGTCAAAGCCTGTGGTACTTTACTTTGTGTATCTCCAAACTATGGGTAAAAGGTACCATTATATTGTTATAAAATAAGTATATTCAGCAGTTCATATTAATTACATTACTAAATGTAATTAGATAGAGCTCTGCGTTTCTTAATAGAATCAATGGAAATCTAATTCTTCTCCTTTTAGATAAGGGCTGCCAGAATATTCATGCCTAAAGGGAATGTCTCATGGAAAAGATCCCTATTATTAGCTATTATTCAGGGAAGCTTCATCTAGACTTACCTTTTTGAATGGTCACCTGTAATGCAGTGGTGTGCTGGCCCACCATTGAGGCTTTCTATGCTGGTACATAGAGGCAGTTCCAAGCAGAGACCATTTCACCCATAAAGTCCATATGCCCTATTAGGATCCCCCGTCAGGGATTTTTGTCATGAGACAACCCATTATACAAAGATTCTGAACACCGTATTAGACAGTAATTATTGGTCCATTTCTTCACTATGGTGGTATAAGACAAAATAGCATTTATTAACTCATTGTGTGTATTATTTCTGTAATTTCTGTGAATAGTAAAAACCTCTATGCAGTTCTATGGAATATGTTGGTGCTATCTAAACAATAAGAAATAAATATATACCTTATGTTTTTGCAATGTTTAAAAGCAGCACCAGAAATAAACACTATGGAGAACATTTATCATTTGCCATTGTTTTTGTATCATTTTTTAAATCTGTTTTTGCTTTGTGTATCTGTGCCAAATTTATGAAATGGCACACCTTAATAATATATTTGATTTGATTATATTTGATTATGATTCCAATGTGGTTTACATCTATACGTGCAATCATAGACCAGGGGGAGCCTGGCGTAGGTTATGACTTTTTTGCAACATTTGAAATTGTTGCAAATAATAATTGTAGTCTAAATCAAGTGTAAACACATTCTCTGTGAAAAGTGGTGTCAAGTAACATGTATCACAAAAACCACAGAACATTTTTAATTATAACTTTTAATTATTTTTAGCCCAAAATGAGTAAAATGCTATCATACAAAAAATTGCCACAAAGGTGTCCATAGCTTTGGGATTGTCCCATCTCAACATTTACAGCATATCACTAGGACCTTCTCCTATTTCCAGAATGGGCCTACCATAGTGAAGCACAGTATACCGAGCAGGCACTGCATATTCTTCAGTTACTACTATGGGACCTTTGAAAATAGCAGATCGAGTGTGCTTGGCTATTTCCGGATGTTCCATGGCAGTGAATAGTAAAACATGCATGGCTGCTCTCCCATCACTTTGTGGACCATGCTCTGGAGAGTGAATCCGAGAGTTGGGACCACCACATATCTTAGCAAAATGCCATCGATATCACAAATGAGAATACCCCATTACCAGGGGCGTAGCTATAGGGGGTGCAGTGGTAGCAGTCACTACCAGGCCCAGGAGCCTGAGGGGGCCCAAAGACCCTTGTGCCACATAAGAAGAGACACAAAGCACTGAGGGAAGGGGGGCCCAAGCTTAACTCTAGCACAAGGGCCCATGAGCCTTTAGCTACGCCCCTGCCCTTTACATAGGTTTAGAAAAAAGATAGCAAGAGGCAATGCTTGAATCAATCATGTAGTTATACCATGTGATATCTGTGATGACATAAAATGATTAGATCATGATCTTCCATTGATTATTTATGCAGTACCTTTTACACCTTCTAGCCCCATACATACATGTATGATTATGGTGATTTTGCAGTATAATTTTAGAACACATATATAAATGCAACATCAGTTGAAAGAAAAAAAAATATTAACTGCATATTATGTGCTTAAGCTGTGGTTTTCTTGGTTAATAAGGCAGCTATTGTATGTAATAATAAGCAGTTCTTGTGCCAGGGTTACAGTGCCACCTTCTGCGCAATATCTGCACCACAACAAACTGCAGCAGCTCTAAACTGTAACTGACGGTTCTCATCAGGTCACTTTTGTGAATTCTGAGTAATATAATGTATCCTTCCTCCTATACTCACTGACTGTAATTGGATGTAATTTTTATTCTAATCATTACTTACATGAATACCCAGAACCAGGGTTGACAACCTAAATTTTTATTTTTTTATGGACAATTTATACAAAAATCATGGATAGTCATACTGTTTCATGGACAAATTGGAAAAATATAATGAACTATAAAGATTATAAGTAAAACATGTCTGTAGATCAAATACTAATACCGAACACATTACAAGCATTTACTGTGAAGTCTAAAATGCTGAGAATTACAATCAATGTGACTGTCCAGGAATTTCTGGATGGTTGGCAACCCTGCCCAGAACAGTGTCTTTCATGTGAATGCTTTATAACATTTAATGTATGAACTGACTAGGCTAGTTAATATATAAAGCCCTAAGGGGCCATGCACACTGCTGTATTACAGATCCATAATACAGGAGTCTAGACTTCTATGGGACCATACTGTACCTCCATGTGCCTCTGATATTTTATACTTAATGATTCATACAAAATTCATGAGAAAAAAATGACATTTCAACAAATGCTATATTACATGGGTATTCTCATGTTGCAACGCTGAAAATTGAATGCACCATATAGCAGCACATGGATTGCCTACAGCTCTATAATACTGACCTGTATGGATTCAATGTAATGTACAGGGTCCTCACACACAGATTTCTCATGAACAGGCTGCAGACCCAAAAAACTTCACAACATGTGAATAAATCTGGTAGCAGTATCTTACTTTTAGAATATTTTCTATTTTGTCATTTTTTATTAGATACTGTAAAACTATTCTTACCCGTCTTTAGGAGCAAGCCATTTTCCACCTTAAAGGGAACCTGTCATCTCCGAAACAACCCCTGAACTAAAGTAAGAGATGTATAGTGTAAATGATGCAGAATCCGAATATGTAAGTTTTATCTTGATACTCACTTCCATTCCGACGCTTTGCTCTCTTTCAAACCAGCAGTAAAATGCATTCAGAGGACTCTTCTGTGAGTCCTCTCCATTATGTGAGTGAGCACTGGAGTCCACTGAGTGCATTTTACTGCAGGTTTGTGGGAGTACAGCGTCGGAATGGAAGTGAGTATGAAGATAAAACGTACATATTCAGATTCAGCATCATTTACACTATACAACGCTTACTCTAGTTCAGGGGGTGTTTCAGAGATGACAGGTTTCCCTTTAAGGACCAAGTCAAATTTTGAAAATCTGACGTGTCACTTTACGTGGTAATAACTTTGGAATGCTTTTACTTATCCAACCAATTCTCAGACGGTTTTCATGTGACACATCGTCATCGATAGGTTTTACATTTATTTATTAAAAAAAAATTAAAATTTACCAAAAATTTGGAATTGCAATTTTCTAAATGTGAAATTCTCTGCTTTTAAGATGATAGTGGTACCTCATAAAATAGTTACTTCCCGATATGTCTACTTTATGTTGGCATCATTTTGTGAATGTGAATTTTTTAGGTGTCCCAAAAGAATTTCTAATTCCTAAACGGAGCAGGCCTCATGGCCGTGGGTGAACTGCTGATTTGTACAGCAGACACCCGCGGCTCATGTCCGAGACCGGCAGTAATGCCGATCGCGGACATTTAACCCTTTGGATGCCACGGTCAATCCTGACCACGGCATCCGAGGGCTTAAAACACCGGAAGCGCGCGCATCCGGTGTTACTCCAGCTCCCCCGTGTGGCGATCGGGGGGACCGGAGTGTATATGCAGAAGCCCCTGTCGTAGTCAATGACAGGAGGCTGCTACATAGACTTTCCTATGGAGCCCTTCTGTGTAATAGGGCTCCATAGGAAAGCATTAAAATCATCATAGACTCTAATGCATTGGAGTCTATGATATAAGCAATCAGATGATTGCTTGTAATAGTTCCCTTTGGGAACTATAAAAAAGTATAAAAAAATAAATAAATAAAGTTTGTTTTAAAAAAATTAAAAAAACATAAAAGTTCAAATCACCCCTCTTTTCCCAAAATAAAAATAAGAGTAGTAAAAAAATTTAAAAAAATACACATCATGGGTATCGCCGCGTGTGAAAACGCCCATATTATAAAAATATAAACATTTCTTTCCCATACGGAAAACAGCAAAACGGAAAAAAGCGTCAAAATGGCCGATTCGTCATTTTTTTTCGCTTTTTTTTCTAAAAAAAACTTAAATAAAAAGCGATCAAAAATTCATACATATCCCAGAATGGTATCAATAAAAAGTTCAGATTGCCCTGCAAAAAATGAGCCCCCGAAGAGCTCCGTACACATAAGTACCAAAAAGTTATAGGGGTCAAGATATGACAAAAAAAAAAATTCCAACTTTATAATTATTTTATCAATATCAAAATGCAAGAAAAACTATACATATTAGGTATCGCCGGATTCCTACTGACCAGTAGAATGAAAGTAACTGTTTTAATGAACATCAAACGCCGTAAATAAAAAACCCGTAAAACTGTAGCGAAATTGCGTTTTTTTCACCCACTTTCCACTTCCCACTACACCATATGCAATATTAAATGGTGGCGTTGGAAAGTACAACTTGTCCCGCAAAAAACAAGCCCTCATACAACTATGTGAACAAAAAAATAAAAAAGTTATGGCTGTATGAAGGCAGGGAGTGCAAAACGAAAAATGGAAAAAAAAAAAAACCTCAGGGGGTGAAAGGGTTAAAGAAACACCCCATATGTGGTCGTAAACTGCCATATGGCTTTTGAGATATGAATTTTGCTGGAATCATTTTCTGGCCCATAACACATTTGAAGTCCTCTTGATGCACCCCTACAGTGGAAACTCCAAAACAGTGACCCCATGTTGGAAACTACATCCCTAAGGAATATTTCAAGGGGGCTGTGAGCACTTTGTTTCATAGAACAAAGAAATATTTGGGCATGAAAATGAAAAATTACATTTTTTCTAATAAAATGTGGCTTTAGCCCCAAATTTTTCATTTTTACAAGGGGTAACAGGAAAAAAAACATTTGTAAACTGTAGTTTGGCGACATGGCAGCGTTCAGAAAGGAAGGAGCGACATATGGATTTTCTAACGTGGAATTTACCTAAATTGTTTTTAGGGGCCATAACTTTTCTAGTTATTTTTGTTGACTGAGTTGACTGAGTTGTTTGAGGGGTTGTTTTTTGCAGGACAAGCAGTAGGTTTTTTTGTGCAATTTTGGGTTACATCTGCAACTGTGTTTTTATTTTTTATTTTTTATGAGGTTCTGCATGAGGTATATATAATAGGATAACTTTTTTTGCTGTGGGTTGATAGGGATATGGTGATACCATATTTATATAGTTTTTTTCTGTTTTATTATTTTTCAATGTAATTTTTTATTAAAAATAAGTTATATTTTGCATTGTCACATACAGTGGGGAAAAAAGTATTTAGTCAGCCACCAATTGTGCAAGTTCTCCCACTTAAAAAGATGATAGAGGCCTGTAATTGACATCATTGGTAGACCTCAACTGTGAGAGACAAAATGAGAAAACAAATCCAGAAAATCACATTGTCTGATTTTTAAAGAATTTATTTGCAAATTATGGTGGAAAATAAGCATTTGGTCAATAACAAAAGTTCATCTCAATACTTTGTTATATATCCTTTGTTGGCAATGACAGTGGTCAAACGTTTTCTGTAAGGCTTCACAAGGTTAGCACACACTGTTGCTGGTATGTTGGCCCATTCCTTCATGCAGATCTCCTCTAGAGCAGTGATGTTTAGGGGCTGTTGCTGGGCAACACGGACATTCAACTCCCTCCAAAGGTTTTCTATGGGGTTGAGATCTGGAGACTGGCTAGGCCACTCCAGGACCTTGAAATGCTTCTTAAGAAGCCACTCCATCGTTGCCCTGTCGGTGTGCTTTGGATTATTTTCATGCTGAAAGACCCAGCCACGTTTCATCTTCAATGCCCTTGCTGATAGAAGGAGGTTTGCACTCAAAATTCACGATACATGGTCCCATTCATTATTTCATGCACATGGATCAGTCGTCCTGGTCCCTTTGCAGAGAAACAGCCCCAAAGCATGATGTTGCCACCCCCATGCTTCACAGTAGGTATGGTGTTCTTTGGATGCAACTCAGCACTCACTCTCCTCCAAACACGACGAGATGTATTTCTACCAAACAGTTCTACTTTGGATTCATCTGATCATATGACATTCTTCCAATACTCTTCTGGAACATCCAAATGCTCTCTAGCAAACTTCAGATGGCCTGGATATGTACTGGCTTCAGCAGGGGGACACGTCTGGCACTGCAGGATCTGAGTTCCTGGCGACGTAGTGTGTTACTGACGGTAGTCTTGGTTACGTTGGTCCCAGCTTTCTGCAGGTCATTCACTAGGTCCCCCGTGTGGTTCTGGGATTTTTGTTCCCAGTTCTTGTGATCGTTTTGACCCCACGGGGTGAGATCTTGCTTGGAGCCCCTGATCGAGGGAGATTATCAGTGGTCTTGTATGTCTTCCATTTTCTAATTATTGCTACCACAGTTGATTTCTACACACCAAGCTGCTTGCCTATTGCAGATTCAGTCTTCCCAGCCTGGTGCAGGTCTACAATTTTGTTTCTGGTGTCCTTCAACAGCTCTTTGGTCTTCACCATGGTGGAGTTTGGAGTGTGACTGTTTGAGGTTGTGGACAGGTGTCTTTTATACCGATAACAAGTTCAAACAGGTGCTATTACTATAGGTAATGAGTGAAGGACAGAGGAGCCTCATAAAGAAGAAGTTACAGGTCTGTGAGAGCCAGAAATCTTGCTTGTTTGTAGGTGACCAAATACTTATTTTCCACTATAATTTGCAAATACATTCTTTAAAAATCAGACAATGTGATTTTTTCTGGATTTGTTTTCTCATTTTGTCTCTCATAGTTGAGGTCTACCTATGATGTCAATTACAGGCTTCTCTCATCTTTTTAAGTGAAGAACTTGCACAATTGGTAGCTGTCTGACTAAATACTTTTTTCTCCCACTGCACTAACATCCATAACATTTTTGTTTTTCCACCAATGTAGCTTTCTGAAGGCTTGTTTTTTGTGAGATGGGTTGCAGCTTTTATTGGTACCTTTTTGGGTACATATGACTTTTTTGATCGCTTTTTATAAGATCACACAGTGACGACTGCACATAACGTGTAGTGTATTTTATTTTTTTCATTTATAAACAATTAGAAATATGCAGATATAAGAAAAATCTATATTGTTTTTTTTTATTGAAATTTTAATTAATTTATTTATTTTACTTTTTCACCTTTTTTAACACATTTTTTACCCAGACCCACTTGGTTCTTAAAGATCCAGTTGGTCTAATGGCTCTACAATACAATATATATGTAACTTCATATAGTTATCTATTGAAGTGTATTGTCTGTAAGCCTGTCATTGATACTAAACTTGATCAGTGCCAGATCTGGGCACCAAGGAGACACAATAAGAGCTATAGGGGACAACATGGGCCCATCTATACATGTCACCTGTTTCTGATTCCCATAGTCAGAGCCTATAGCTGGCATTACCATCCTCTGATTGGCTAGTCTGTACCCTCATTGGTCCTAGACTGGTTAGCTGAGATTGTTGGTTGTGTGTAACAGCTGCAATCTCAGCACTGTCACCATTTTTATAGACACAATGATACTTTAGTGCCATGATGATACTTTAGTGCCTATTCACTGCCTATAGAAGGGTCGTGTCTTTATAAAATTCTATTTCAAATCAGAAACTTTTGTGATTTGTCCTGCACAGATTGTTAAAAATGACTGATACCATTTAACAGATAAGAAGACAGACAACAAGGCATCTGGCACCAAAAGGGATAATTTTTGGACCTCTTTTAATTAAAAAAGTTTATTTTTAGGCTACTTTCACACTAGCGGCAGCACGGATCCGGCACCTAAAGGGTACCGACGGATCCGTACTGCCGCAGATACATGTGTGGAGCCGGAGCACGGTCCGGCCGCACACATGTTGACACACACATTGGGACAAGACACAGACAAACATACATACATACACACACATACATACATACATACTTACATACTCCAACCAGGGATGCCGGCAGCACGTCTTCACGCGCCTCCTGCGCGCAGTGATGACGATTCCCCACAGCGCCCTCTGCTTGGCGCAGTGGGGAAACGTCATAGCTGCGCGCATGAGGCGCGTGAAGACATGCTGCCGGCGTCCCTGGCTGGAGTATGTGAGTATGTATGTGTTTGTGTGTATGTATGTATGTCTGTCTGTATGTATGTATCTCTGTAGCCGGATCCGGAATGACCCCCCATTGCAAGTCAATGGAGGACAGATCCAGATTACTGGTGTGTCCACACCAAACGTATCCGTCCCCATTGACTTGCATTGGGGGTCATTCCGGATCCGTCTTGGTGCGGATGCCTGGACCGGAGAGTAAACCGCAGCATGCTGTGGTTTGTTCTCCGGTCTGAAGACGGAACGGAATGCTTTCAGGAGCATTCCGTTGTCTTCAGTTCAGTTTCGTCCCCATTCATTGTCAAAAAACTGAAGCGTTTTTTTCCGGTATTGAGCCCCTATGATGGAACTCAATACCGGAATTTAAAAACGCTAGTGTGAAAGTAGCCTTAAACAGGCTTTTTGTTACCACCGTCTACTATTTGTTTACCCATTACTATATATGTCACTGCTCTTGATGTGATCTTTGCTGGTGGACCACTCCTGGGAAGGGTAATAATGGTCTTGAATGTCTTCCATTTGTACAACAGTCTATCTGATTGTGGATCAGTGGATTACAAACTCTTTAGAGATGGTTTTGTAGCCTTTTCCAGCCTGATAAGCATCAATAGCTCTTCTTCTGAGGTGCTTAGAAATCTCCTTTGTTGGACATAGCTCTAGGAGACCCCCCAGAGTTTAATACATGACTTTTCAGGCCAAATCAGACCCAAAACTAATTTCAGGAAATTCAATCCTCTCTAGTCTCAGTGCAATAAAGTGTAACAACCTGGAGGCATTCCCAGCAAGGATCCATAAGGTAGGGGGTCAGAGTATTGATGTCAGTTCTTATGAAATAAGTTGAGTTTCCTACCTTCCCATCCACTATATTTGTTCCATTTGTTAGGCCACAAAAAACATACCATGAACTTTAACAAAGGGTAGTTTGCCAGTGGGGGCACATCGCCTATGAAGCAGGTCCCTATTTTTACACACATGGTTGGTCAGGTGACCAGAGGCTACGTGGAACACCCAGCTTATACAGGTAATGCTGATAAGACCACCCACTTGGCTACTGAGCTCAGAAATAAACTTAAAGGGAACCTGTCATCTCCGAAACACCCCCTGAACTAGAGTAAGCGGTGTATAGTGTAAATGATGCTGAATCTGAATATGAAAGTTTTATCTTCATACTCACTTCCATTCTGACGCTGTGCTCCCACAAACTTGCAGTAAAATGCACTCACTGGACTCTTCTTTGAGTCCTCTCCATTATGTGAGTGAGCACTGGAGTCCAGCGAGTGGATTTTACTGCAGGTTTGTGGGAGCACAGCATCAGAATGCAATTGAGTATGAAGATAAAACTTACATATTCGGATTCAGCGTCACTTACACTATACAACGCTTACTCTAGTTCAGGGGGTGTTTCGGAGATGACAGGTTCCCTTTAAATGAATAAATTACACAAATTATGCAGAATACAGTATTTTCTTTCAAAACTATATATCAACCTGCTCAGCCTCTCCTGTTCACATGTTGCCTGCAGATTGTGCTGCAATGTCATGCTGACAGTTTCCATTTAAAGTAACAATCGTAGGAATTTTTAAAATCTTTGTTTAAAAAAATTTCATTGCTAATGTTTTAGAATTTTGACTATTAGAAAAGTAAATTATTTCTACTTAAGGGGTTAAATACATTTTTACTTATCTTTTAATTATATGTGAGAAAATCCATTACACAGCTTGAAAATAAAAAGAATATGAAAACTTAAAAGAGAATAGAAAAGAAAAAATTGTGCAATGCAGGAAGTGATAAAGAATAAATTGATTAAATCCAGACTTTCCTGCATCCCAAAGGTGATATGAAACTTAATTGTCTATAAATATTAGATAGAATCTACTTTTAGATACTTAAAACCAAATAACCTTAGAGACTAGAAAGCCACTTTGTAAATAGATTGAAAGGTCCGATGGGATCACAAGTCATACATAAGATGAACATTTTCATAATAGTTTTATTACTTAGCGTTTTTAGGGACATTGATAAATGAATGCTAGCTGTTCAAGAAATTTAGACAAAGGAAAAACTATTAAAAATGTAGTTATCAAAAAAAATTATAAAATGAATTACATATGAAAGTACAGCTATTCACACAATTTATAAAGCCTCTAGAATTAACTAGAAAATTAGACTAAAACAGTATTTGTTTCTTATAACAAATGACTAGAGATGATTTCTAAATGCGAATGCACATTTGTGTTGATTCAGTTTGGTCAATTTTGCAAAATGGCATCAGCCATTTTTCAGATTAGAAGACAGGAAAGGTGAAGAAGGAGGATCACTTGACCTCAGGTAGTATGTGCATATTTACCACCCAAAAGTAAAACAATTTTGGGACTTTAACACGTTGCCGACCTAGGACGAGAATGCTCGTCCTAATATGGCGTTACTTAACGCCCTAGGACGAGCATTCTCGTCCTAGGGTTAACGTGCCGCTGGCTGCCCGCTGCCGCAATCTACAGCAGGGGCCCGGCTGATACTAACAGCCGGGCCTCTGCTGTATCCGCCAGCACTGGTGATTACACCGATGCCGGCGGATTAACCCCTTGTATGCCGCGGTCACGCTGACCTCGGCATACAAGGTAACTGCGGCAGTTTTTAAAGCCATCGGGTCCCCGTGAGGCGGTGGGGGGGGGGCCCGATGGCTGAGGTGGAAGCCCCGATGCCTTGCCCAGAGGCATCGGGACTCCCATCTACGGAAGCCCAGGAGACCCAGCCACAGCGCTGGGTCTCCTAGGCAACGGTCAGCGTCTCACAGTGTGAGACGCTGACAGTTGAATGCAGCACAATACAGATGTATTGTGCTGCATTCAATCAGGGATCAGACCCTGTAATGTTAAAGTCCCTTACTGGGACATAAGTGGAATGTAAAAAAAAAGTTAAATAAAAGTGTTTTAACAAAAAAAAATAAAAAAATAATAATAAAGTTTAAAAAAAAAAAAAAAAGCCCATTCCCCATAAAGAAACACATAAAAATAGAAAAAAAATTAAAAAATATACATATTAGGTATCGCCACGTCCGTAAAAACCTGCTTTATTAAAATATCACATGATCCAGCCCGCCCGGTCAACACCGTAAAAAATAAAAACTGTCTAAAAAAAGTAATTTTTGGTCACATTTCATCACAAAAAATGTAATACCATGCGATCAAAAAAGTGTATGCCCCAAAAATAGTACCAATCTAACCGTCATCTCATCCCGCAAAAAATGAGCCCCTACCCGAGACAATCGCCCAAAAAATATAAAAACTACAGCTCTCTGACTATGGTGACCCTAAAACATGATTTTTCTTTGTTTCAAAAATGGTATTATTGTATAAAACTTAAAAAATAAAAATAAGTATACATGTTAGGTATCGCCACGTCCGTAAAAACCTGCTCTACAAAAATATAGCATGATCTCTCCCCTCAAGTGAACACTGTAAAAAATAAAAAATAAAAACTGTCTAAAAAAAGCCATTTTGTGTCACATTTCATCACAAAAATTGTAATACCAAGCGATCAAAAAAGCGTATGCCCCCAAAAATAGTGCCAATCTAATCGTCATCTCATTCCGCAAAAAATGAGCCCCTACCTGAGACAATCGCCAAAAAAATAAAAAAACTACAGCTCTCTGACTATGGAGACACTGAAACATGATTTTTTTTGTTTCAAAAAGGATATTATTGTGTAAAACTTAAATAAATAAAAATAAGTATACATGTTAGGTATCGCCACGTTCGTAAAAACCTGCTCTACAAAAATATAGCACGATCTCTCCCCTCAGGTGAACACTGTAAAAAATAAAAAATAAAAACTGTCTAAAAAAAAGCCATTTTTTGTCACATTTCATCATAAAAAATGTAATACCAAGCGATCAAAAAAGCGTATGCCCCCAAAAATAGTACCAATCTAATCGTCATCTCATCCCACAAAAAATTAGCCCCTACCTGAGACAATCGCCCAAAAAATAAAAAAACTACAGCTCTATGACTATGGAGACACTAAAATGTGATTTTTTTTTTGTGCTTCAAAAATATTGTGTAAAACTTAAATAAATAAAAAAAGTATACATATTAGATATTGCCGTGTCCGTAACGACCTGCTCTATAAAAATATCACACGATCTAACCTGTCAGATGAATGTTGTAAATAACAAGAAATAAAAACAATGCCAAAACTGCTAGTTTTTGTTACCTTGCCTCACAAAAAGTGTAATATAGAGCTACCAAAAATCATATGTACCCTAAAATAGCACTAACAAAACTGCCAACTTATCTCATAGTTTCCAAAATGAGGTCAGTTTTTTGGAGTTTCCTACTCTAGGGGTACATCAAATGTGACATGGCAACTTAAACTTTTTCCAGTGAAATCTGCCCTGGCGTTCCTTTCCTTCTGCACCCTGCCGTGTGCCTGTACAGCAGTTTACGATGACAAATGGGGCATTTCTGTAAACTACAGAATCAGGGTAATAATTACTGAGTTTTGTTTGGCAGTTAACCCTTGCTTTATTCTCAGAATAAAATGATTCATATGGAAAATCTGTCAAAAAAGTGAAATTCGGAAATTTTGGCTACATTTTCCTTTAATTCTTGTGGAACACCTAAAGGGTTAAAAACGTTTGTAAAATCAGTTTTGAATACCTTGAGGGGTGTAGTTTCTAAAATGGGGTCATTTTTGGGTGGTTTCTATGATGGAAGCCTCACAAAGTGACTTCAAACCTGAACTGGTCCTTAAAAAGTGGGTTTTGGAAATTTTGTGAAAAATTTCAAGATTTGCTTCTAAATTTCTAAGCCTTCTAACGTCCCAAAAAAATAAAATGTAATTTTCAAAGTGATCCAAACCTGAAGTAGACACATGGGGAATGTAAAGTCATAACTATAAATTTTTATTATTATTTATTATTTCATTATAAATAAGAATGAAATATTTTGACTCAAATTTACCACTGTCATGAAGTACAATATGTGACGAGAAAACAATCTCAGAATGGCCTGGATAAGTAAAAGCGTTCTAAAGTTATCACCACATAAAGTGAGACATGTCAGATTTGCTAAAAATGGCCTGGTCCTTAAGGTGAAAAATGGCTGGGTCCTTAAGGGGTTAAAAAAAATCCTACAATGCAGTTTGTTTTTAAGAGGCAGTTTGTTACCACCAAACCATGTTTTCCCATGTATATGTCACTGTTACTTTAAGATTAATGCTCTCTTGCCATTAAAGAGCTTGACATGAGTTGCATAGAGTCTGAGGAGACCCTAGAATGTCATTCACAACATTTTAGGGCAAATGGAGCACTTGTAATTTGGGTTAAATTTATTTGGACCTGAATTGACTAGCCTAATTCAGCCAAATCAAATCCAAATACATTTTCAAGAAATTTACTCATCACTACTAATCACTATTGCTATTGTTACTAGTATCAATAGTATTATCTGACATCAGCTTTCAGTGGTACTTGAAAGTTTGTGAAAATGGAATTTATGTGCTGGAATGCAATGTCTTCCTTTCTGCAAACATAACACTTCTTATTTAAACCAAAAAGTTGAATTTTGATCTCACCCATCCTTAAAATATTGTTTCAACAGCCTTCTGGCTTGTCCAGATGATCTTTAGCAAACCTCAGGGGGTAGCAATGATCTTTTTGGAAAGCTTTTTCTTTCCAATCCTGCTATGCATACGATTGTTGTTCAGTGTCCTCCTGATGGTGGACTCATAAACATTAATATTATGTGAGCAGGGCCGTTTCTAGAGACGGGCGAGGGGTGCCACCGCTCGGGCGCTTCACTTTTACAAGCAGAAGGGGGTGCTGGCACTGGTGTGCTGATCAGCAGCAGGGCCAAGAGTCTCAAGACTCAGCTAATGAGCACTTCTACAAGCGCCCATTAGTGAAGGAGGCTGAAGGAACAGTGAGTACAGCACCCCCTGCACTAGCTGTACTCACCGCTTGCCCTCTTCTTTATGGCTGCAGCATTTACTGGCCCAGAGCAGCCTGTAAAGAGTGTATGAGGGAGGAGGCGGGGGCTGTGGGAGCGTCAGGCAAGGAGGCGGGCCAGCATGAGGACAAGGCACTGAGGGCTGTATGGAGCTGCATTAGGGAGGAGGCGGAGCTTATCTGGGGAGGAGTCACTCCAGATGGCAGCTGACCTGTGAGGAACTTTCTTCACAGTAAGTACAAAACAAAATGTATATGTACTGGAGCCTGTGCATGGGGGATGTGATGTGTATGAGGAGGGGGGGGGTTTGTACATGAGGTAAGGGGTGGGCTCTGTACATGAGGAGAGGGGGGGTTCTGTACATGAGGAGAGGGGGGCTCTGTACATGAGGAGAGAGGGGGGGTTCTGTACATGAGGGGAGATGCTGTGGGGAGGGCTCAGTCTACAAGGGGAGATGCTGTGGGGGTGCTCAGTATATGAGGGGGCTCTGTACATGAGGGGAGATGGGGGCTCAGTATATGAGGAGAGATACTGTGAAGGATGGGGGTGCTCAGTGTATGAGGGGAGATACTGTGATTGACAAGTGAGTGGTGGGATCAAAAAAGTTTTACTACTTTTATTATTTTATCACGTTCTCAGCTGTTGGAAAGTAAACTAATGTATGCACGTGGGGCAGCAGCGGGCATAGTATTGGTGGACATACAGGGTGGTAATGTTAAAGGGGGCAGCTATATAGGGGGGTTATTTGCTATAGAGGGTTGGGCGGACTGCAGAAACAACAAGCCATAAGGTATAAGCTGAATTCCCTGGTCCCTAATGCAGAATCTGTAGAAGACCTCCTCTACCCTGTGCCATTTATTAATAGTGGTGTCTCTTTATGTGGCAGAGGGGGCTCCGCACCCCTGACCAAAGATGTCTGCGCATGAGCTTCTGGACCAAACTGAAAAGAAAAGGAAAGTGAAGAAACTGAAATCTGGGGAGACGTCGCCTGTAAGTCACTGGATTTACCTTGGGTAAATGATTCTTTTAAAATGTGTTTTAATCTCTTCATTACAAAGTAAAGTCACTTTAAATGTGATTGAGGGGGGGGGGGGGCGCTTTTGTATTTTTCGCCCTGTTGGCAAAATTCCCTAGAAACTGCCCTGTATATGAGAAAGGCTTTTGGTTGCTTAGAAGTTATCTTTGTGACCTTGCAGACTATTACACGCTTTGCTCTTGGTGGACCACTCCTGGGAAGGGTAATAAGGGTCTTGAATGTCTTCCATTTGTACAACAGTCTTTCTGATTGTGGATCGGTGGAGTACAAACTCTTTAGAGATGGTTTTGTAGCCTTTTCCAGCCTGATAAGCACCAATAGCTCTTCTTCTGAGGTGCTTAAAAATCTCCTTTGTTCGTGCCATGATCACTTGCACAAACCTGTGCTGTGAAGATCAGACTTTGATAGATCCATGCCCTTCAAATAAAACAGGTCACCCACTCACATTTGATTGTCCTCCCATTGATTGAAAACACCTGACTCTAATTTCACCTTCAAATTATTTGCTAATCCTAAAAATTCACTTACTTTTGGACCATTTTCCTTAATAAATAAATAACCAAGAAAAAAAGGGGAATTTCAGTCAGCACATCCCAGTGCGCAGGTGCACGTTGCTATGGCTAAATGCAAAAGGAAAGGAAAAAACATACAATGCAACGGCACACTGCTAACCAGATAAAGCACAAAATGCCATAGAGATATGAAGTATTCTGGAGCTAATGCTATGCTTGTTTAGTAAATTAGAGATTCTTGGCAAATATATTTTGTACAAAATTATCTGGGCCCGTCCACCAAATCGTCAAGGTGATCTCTGTAGAACGGGAACCTAAGACTATTTCCTACCTGTTATGTGCCAACCTTGGCTTCCGTATAATCAGGGGGTGTTTGTTCCACATGCATGCTGGGTCCCTTCTGCCTTTTGCCATTTATGGTGCTTCAAAGGCCTCCACTAATACAGGGATGCAGGTACCAAACATGCATGCCGAGTCCACTCGGCTTTATAGTTACACTAATTAAAATCAGCCTATGGGGCAGATGGGGCTAGTCAGGAGTGCATGTCCAAATGGAGTAGCCACACCTCCAGTACAAACTTACATAGAAAAAAAGGGGAATTTCAGTCAGCACATCCCAGTGCGCAGGTGCACGTTGCTATGGCTAAATGCACAAGGAAAGGAAAATACATGCAATGCAACGGCACACTGCTAACCAGATAAAGCACAAAATGCCATAGAGATATGAAGTATTCTGGAGCTAATGCTATGCTTGTTTAGTAAATTAGAGATTCTTGGCAAATATATTTTGTACAAAATTAACTGGGCCCGTCCACCAAATCGTCAAGGTGATCTCTGTAGAACGGGAACCTAACACTATTTCCTACCTGTTATGTGCCAACCTTGGCTTCCGTATAATCAGGAGGTGTTTGTTCCACATGCATGCTGGGTCCCTTCTGCCTTTTGCCATTTATGGTGCTTCAAAGGCCTCAAAGGATACAGGTACCAAGTCTAATATTTTTGACTCACTGGTTTTGGTTATCTTTATCTACTTTTAGGACTTCTGAAGGGGTCACGAATTTTCAAGTGCTTTCATGTGCATGCCATAACATTTAAGATTTGAATTTTCTAAATGAGTTGTCTTTTCATGATTAGTCTAAGAAGGCTGTTATTTTGGATGAAAAACTCATAAGTTAAAACAAATTGACAGACTTGAATCTACTGTTTGGCTCAAACAGTAGCATTACCAGCCACTGCACGTGACAACGGCCAATAAAAGTACAACACCTCCAACAAAACAAATCAGATTTTTCATAAAACTGTCCTGTTGTCTGTGTCTAGCACAAGTTGACCTACAGCAATAAGTGGTCTTTTTGTTTATTTTATTAAATTGCTAGACACATTCTTTCCCATCTGCTCTAGTGAATAAGATCTTTTTTAGAACATTAATATGCTGTATTTATTCAGTGTTATTGCTTATATGTGTGCAAAAATAGGCAAACATCATCATGTGAAAACATTAGGGCAGTGGTGCAGATGCCACGAACCAGATTTATTATGTATTGTAGACAGTTTTTAAAATTGTTTAGAAAAGTAGGCATATATAAAAGATTTATTAATATTGTGCACCAAAATTATGATGTGTTCACAATTTACTCCTCAATCCCGCATGGTTTGGGCTGAATGCATTTGCAACATTATTTGTAACAATTCAGCACATATAATCCGGAATAGAAAAGTGTTTTCTTGTGTATGTCCACCCAGTTTTTGCTCCAACATTTTTCACAATTTTTTCACTTTAATGGACAGTTTTATTTGCAAACAAGGGGACAACTATGGGGGTGAAAGTCTCCCCCTTGTTTCCAAACATTTATACGGCCACTTGGGAGGCTCACTACATATTTTCTTCTTCCAATCCATTTATTTCCTTCATAGCCTGGCTAGGCCATTTCATTGACAACCTTTGGTCATATGGAAGTGATTCTCAGGACAGTTTCCATGACTTTGTAATGTACCTTTTGCGGAACTGGTGTGGTCCCATTTATTTCAATTAGGCCACAAAAGATGCAGACAGCACAACATGTGCTTTCATCATCCGTTGTTCCGTTCCGCAGACCCGCAAAAATATAGAGCATGTCCGATTCATGTCTGGAACAAGAATAGGCATTTTCTACACAGAGCTGGCTGTGTGCGTTCTGCACAATGCAGAACGCACGCGGCCGGTATCCGTGTTTTGTAGATCTACAATTTGCAGACCGCAAAACATGGCACGGTCGTGTAAATACACCCTAAGTCAAATCATATAAATCTAAAATTCACAGCTTCACACTGCATTGTTTGAGTTAATGGTTATAGCAAGCAATATAATGAAGCTTAAAAGATTGTGCAAAAATATATTCCCTTATTAGTATTGAGCGAATCGAGCAATATGAAGTAGATTTATTCAAAACTTCATTTGAATGCTGTACGGACATTCATCTCCATACTGCATTCAAATGTATGGTATCTGGAGAGGGAAATTTGTTATCACCAAAGTCTCACAGGACTTCTGTGAATAGCTTCAGACTTCAATTTTTAAACTTGAAAACGGTTTTAAAACTTGGATCCAAAGTTGGCTTCGGTACCAAGGTACCAGCCTGTGCCAAAGCCGAATGCAGATCAAAGTTTTAAAAAAGTTTTACTTATTATACCAGGATAAAAGCTTAAAGGGGTTATCCTGATAAGGGAAATACTTTTTTGTCCCTTACTTCAATTGATTGTCTCTGTCCAAATTAGATTTGAGTGTATGCGTCGACGCTAAGAACTCCAGACCACACAGAATGTTGCTGGTTTGAAATTCTATACACTTCTCTTTATTTTCAGGAAGCACTGTCTCATTTTAATTCTCTGATTTAGGAGTGATTTAGGAGTGGTTATCAAATCACATGTATCTCCATACCATATTATAATTGGATGTCCAGAGTATATAACCTTTTTTGGACATGGAGCATAAATTTATGAAATCACAAAACAGGACATAGGTATACAATAGGTTTCTTTTGCAGCTGCGCAGTCTTATTCAGGCGTTAGCTGACTAATATTCTCTTCGTCATTCAAAACAGAAACTAGGTGCTTCTGTCTGAAGGCCTATCTTGCGTAAGCTGTTCCAAGCTAAAAGCAATCTTGTTATGTTATCTGGATAAGATGATTGTTAAATGCATAACATAAGATGTAACAGATAAGATGTAACAGATTTCTATGTTTTTTCTTATTGCTCACCTTCACAATCCCATCTTGGACAATAGGAGCATATCGCTAGGATGCGCTCCCATTCGTTTCTATGAGCGAAGCCTGGGAGCTGCACCTGGTGGTTTCCAGGGGCCTCCAGGCTCAGAGCTCCCCCGCTTCGTTCTCGATATAGGTGCGGGTCCCAGCGGTAGGACCCACACCTATAAGACAATGGGGGCATATCCTAGCGATATGCCCCCATTGTCCAAGATGGGATAACCCCTTTAAGAACTATATTATCTGAAGGTTGTAAATTTAGCCCTTGTGGTCTTCAAAGTTGGTATCCATGGGGCCTGATAGAAAGGGATAATTTAAGCTGTTTTGATGGGGTGGATCTTAGTTTTCTCCCCATCCTAGCCATGTTACCAAGATGTATTTAGTAATCACTTTTTATCCCATAGTTTTGCATTTTGCAGCTGTGGGATTACAGCTAATGCCTACCTGATTTTCACATAGGTTGTGATTATGTGGCAACTAGATTTCTCAGTATTATACTTCAGTTTTAAAAATAATCATTTCAATATTTTCACTCAATAATTATTAGTTGTGCTGAGAACACTAGTGCAGCATTAATTTAATCAAGCGATTTTACAATCAGCTTCAGAGGAGAAATATTAAAAGCAGCACAGAAATGATCCGTCATTAAATCAGACAACTGATTAAACTTGAGGCAGCTTCCTGTAATGATGCCGTCTGTTATTTCTTAATTGACTCACAGCTAAATATTTTATGGGGCATAACAATATTCAGAACTATTGTGATTTTCCAATAATCACAAAATAAGTAAATGCCGGGAATGTCTATTGATTGACGGCAATGAATTGTTTCATACGGCATGACTCAAGAACAGATCGCACACTATTATTAATGTAATAATAAAGGTTTCGTTTACATGCAGGAATGTTTATGCAAAAATCTAGTAAAATCGTTTCAGGGTTTTTCCTAAATTAGTATAAAAACAAAGGAAAATCTTATATGACAATATAATTGAATTACATTATTATATAATGTGAATGTATCCTGGTAGCAAAGTAAAAAGAAATGAAAGGGGGCTTGATGTTATCAATATCTAATTTATAATGAATATTTGTTACATAAATATTCTGGCATGCGAAAGTATTCTGCCCCCTGGAACTTTTCAACCTTTTGCCACATTTCAGGCTTCAAACAAAAAGATATAACATTTTACATTTTTGCTGAAGAATCAACAACAAGTGGGTCACAATTGTGAAGTGGAACGAAATCTATTGGATCATTTAAACTTTTTTTGTAATAATAAAACTGAAAAGTTGGGCGTGCAAAATTATTCGGCCCATTTACTTTCAGTTCAGAAAACTCACTCCAGAAGTTCATTGAGGATCTCTGAATGATCGAATGTTGTCCTAAATGACTGATGAAGATAAATAGAATCTACCTGTGTGTAATCAAGTCTCCATATAAATGCACCTGCTCTGTGATAGTCTCAGGGTTCTGTTTAAAGCACAGAGAGCATCATGAAGATCATGGAACACACCAGGCAGGTCCGTGATACTATGGAGAAGTTTAAAGCCGGATTTGGATACCAAAAGATTTCCCAAGCTTTAAATATCCCAAGAAGCCCTGTGCAAGCGATCATATTGAAATGGAAGGAGTATCAGACCACTGCAAATCTACCAAGACCCGGCCGTCCCTCTAAACTTTCATCTCAAACAAGGAGAAGACTGATCAGAGATGCAGCCAAGAGGCCCATGATCACTCTGGATGAACTGCAGAGATCTACAGCTGAGGTGGGAGAGTCTGTCCATAGGACAACAATCAGTCGAACACTTCACAAATCTGGCCTTTATGGAAGAGTGTCAAGAAGAAAGCCATTTCTCAAAGATATCCATAAAAAGTCTTGTTTACAGTTTGCCACAAGCCACCTGGGAGACACACCAAACATGTGGAAGAAGGTGTCCTGGTCAGATGAAACCAAAATCGAACTTTTTGGAAACAATGCAAAACGATATGTTTGGCGTAAAAGCAACACAGCTCATCACCCTGAAAACACCATCCCCACTGTCAAACATGGTGGTGGCAGCATCATGGTTTGGGCCTGATTTTCATCAGCAGGGACAGGGAAGATGGTTAAAATTGATGGGAAGATAGATGGAGCCGAATACAGGACCATTCTGGATAAAAACCTGTTGGAGTCTGCAAAAGACCTGAGACTACGACGGAGATTTATCTTCCAACAAGACAATGATCCCAAACATAAAGCAAAATCTACAATGGAATGGTTCAAAAATAAATGTATCCATGTCTTAGAATGGCCAAGTCAAAGTCCAGACCTGAATCCAATTGAGAATATGTGGAAAGAGCTGAAAACTGCTGTTCACAAACGCTCTCCATCCAACCTCAAAGAGCTCGAGCTGTTTTGCAAGGAAGAATGGGCAAGAATTTCATTCTCTAGCTGTGCAAAACTGATAGAGACATACCCCAAGCGACTTGCAGCTGTAATCGCAGCAAAAGGTGGTGCAACAAAGTATTAATGCAAGGGGGCCAAATAATTTTGCACGTCCCACTTTTCAGTTTTATTATTGCAAAAAAGTTTAAATGATCCAATAAATTTCGTTCCACTTCACAATTGTGAGCCACTTGTTGTTGATTCTTCAGCAAAAATTTAAACTGTTATATCTTTTTGTTTGAAGCCTGAAATGTGGCAAAAGGTTGAAAAGTTCTATGGGGCCGAATACTTTCGCAAGGCACTGTACATACAATATATTAAACAAAACCTGAAATGTGTTCCGACCACAAAAATAAATTCATACGGTTTCTATTGTTCCAGAGATTCATGGGAGTCTTCCTACATGGAGAATCTTCAGCAGTGCTACATTTTTTTCCTGTACAGCACACACAGCAATCTGCAACTTTTCACTGCACATGCCAGGTCTAAAAAAGTGGACGGGGAAGGGAGGCACGTCTTATTCATCATTTTGTACACCTGTTTTAGGCCTCTTTCACATGACAGTATTTTTTGCGGGCTTCGATCCGCATTTTGTGCGGATAGGATGCGGACCCATTCATTTCTATGGGTCCGCAAAAAATGCGGACAGCACCATGTGCTGTCCGCATCCGTATGTCCGTTCCATAGCCCGCAAAAAAAACAAAATAGAACATGTCCTATTCTTGTCCGTATTACGAATAGTACTGTTCTATTAGGAGCCAGCTATTCCATTCCGCAAAATACGGAATGCAGATGGATGCCATCCGTTTTTTTGGCGGATCCACAATTTGCGGACCGAAAAACACAATGTTCGTGTGAAACTAGCCTTAGGTGTAGAAAATGGTCTAAATGTAAGACAGCAAGGAAGCTGTGTTACATTTAGATCGGCGCTGGATATGCCAAAGCTATGTAAGGCCCCTTTCACACGTTGTGGGAGACGTCCTAGTCTCCCGCTCGTGTGAAAGGGGCCTAAAGGCCTACATATAAATGAATGATAAAGGTTATAAGTAATACAGGTCTATAGCTTAACATACTCATAAGAATGCATTACCAGTACTAACTGGAAACTGCTAAATAATAACTACCACAAAAATAACCTGCTCAAGTACTACCGGCCTCAAAAAAATCATGGGCCCATCTGTTTTTTCACTGACACAGGAAAAAAGTTGTCTATTTTTATGGACGATCCAGAAATTTATGGTTGGCAATCCTGGCAGCAACCTGAACACAGTAGGCTTACAAGATGACCCCCATGAAATTCAGAATTGGCTGGGATGGGCTTTGAGGATAAACTGGATGACTTCATTTCAGAAAAAAAGGGGGATTTTCAACTTTAACTTCTTTGTCTTATACATGTTTGCTATTAGTATTTCATATGCTACTGGTATTTCATCAGTTCAGTATGAATGCTATTATTAATTGTTACACTTCCATGTTGATAAATACTTTAGGTTGAACACAAATCTCAGGGATGTCAGAAAAGCAATTACAATTTTCTGTTGCTATCTTGCAGAGAGAGAAAAACACCTGCATGTTAGGTGGGAATTTTCACAATTTTTTATTTATTTATTACTAGCTGAAGGCCCCGGCTTCGCCCGGGTATATTTAATCTATTTCATTTAATGTTTGTGTGTGTGTCGTTAAAAGATATCGAGAGTGACCTCTACAGTGCCCGCCCCTTAACAGAAACATCCACAGCGCCCGCCCCTTTAACTGTGACCTCCACAGCAGCTAGGGTGGCCACTGTCTTCACCCCAAAAAGCCGGACCTAACCGGGCATTCCCCCAAATGTGAAGCAGTGTCCCCGGTCCCCATGAAGCCACACCACTAAACATGAGGCCACGCCCCCTGGCTCCATGACGACACGGAGGAGAAGCTGTCTGAGCGTGAGCTACTGAAAGGGTGGACATGCCTGCGTCCATCCAGGCATTGCGCCGGACGGAGAACAGGAAACCAGAAAACTGGACTGTCCAGCCTAAAGCCGGACATCTGGCCACCCTAACATCAGACTTCTCCTAGGGTGGTCAGAGGTCTGGTTTTAGGCAGGGATGTCCACCCTTTCAGTAGCTCACGCTCAGACAGCTTCTCCTCCGTGTCTTCATGGAACCAGGGGGTGTGGCCTCGTGTTTAGGGGTGTGGCTTCATGGGGACCGGTGGCATGGCTTCACATTGGGGGGAGGCTGGACAGTCTGGCTTTCAGACTCTCTGTTCTCTGTCATGCGCAGGGCCTGGATGGACACAGGGATGTCCTTTTGAACAGCTCACTCTCAGACAGGAGCACTGTGCAGTCTGAGCATGAGCTGCAGGGAGAAAGTCAACCTCCCTCCCCCCCTGCAGCTGACAGAAGATGATTGTTACCTTCATTTTTGCAATCCCGGTCAGATGCGGTGCTGGAGGGGCGTGGCCTGACTGAGTCGGGGGCGTGACTTAGTGGGATCTGGGGGTGGGGCTTTTAAGTCCTTCTTTTGAAGGTGGCTGAATTACAGGTCGATGCCATAGTAATTTAGGAGGAAAGTGGGTAGAAGTGGAAGAAAACATCTTTTATTACTGCTGAACAGTAAATATGTGAAATTTACATTATATGAGGTAATGATTGATGATGAGTTAGTCTAAAACATAAGTTATAGTTATGGTAACTGGAATACTCCTTTAACAGTGTCACATCCACAGCACTCTGCCCCTTTAAAGCAGACCTACAGCAGTGAACTGGCTGTGTTGTTATAGAAACCTGGTGTGTGTGGATACTAACCGTCTGTGAGCTTCTATTGGCTGATAAGGGTCATGTGACTAGGCTTCAATTGGCTAATGCATTTTTTGAGAATATCTCAGGAACGGTACATCCTGGAGAGCTGAGACCCGTTCTAAAACCTTCCCGGACTCCTGATGTACCTGTTTGCCAAATTTCGTTATTGTAGCTGCGACTATGCGGATTTCTTTTAGCGGACATACACACATACACTCAGCTTTATATATTAGATCATTTAATTTCAAACATTACACTCATAAACACATTACATAGAAAACACAATACTACATTTCCTCAAACCATACCCAACCCCTTCCAAGGAGACACATTTTATCAAATCTATACGTTTTCCCTTTGATTTTAATCCTCATTCTTTCCAATGATAAATATGACGAAACACTTCTGCTCCAAGCCTCAACATCCAGTGGTTTATTGGATATCCAATTTCTTTCCTAGCTAGAAAAAATAACTTCAACACCATCCTCTTTTGTACGTGTACTTGTTTTCTCTTATCAAATCCCAAAACACATAACTAGGGGCACAGAGTAATAATCTAACTCATAAATCTCATTTGTCCTTCCCATTAATCTATACCAATAGATGTGAAGCTTGGGACATCTCCAAAATAAATGTCTGTGATTGGTTATATTTCAAACATGCATCATTATTTTTATATCCAATCTTATACAAGAAAACCAGAGTTCTGTGTAATCTCTAATTAATGAAGAGCTATGTAACCCTATCTGATGGTCTCAAATAAATATTACTCTCCATCAAGACAACTTTCTGCCTCTCCTCATTCGTGATTTACTCTCGTATACAGTGCCTTGCGAAAGTATTTGGCCCCCTGGAACTTTTCAACCTTTTGCCATAGTTCAGGCTTCAAACAAAAAGATATAACATTTTACATTTTTGGTGAAGAATCAACAACAAGTGGCTCACAATTGTGAAGTGGAACGAAATTTATCATTTAAACTTTTTTTGTAATAATAAAACTAAAAAGTGGGGCGTGCAAAATTATTCGGCCCCCTTGCATTAATACTTTGTTGCGCCACCTTTTGCTGCGATTACAGCTGCAAGTCGCTTGGGGTATGTCTCTATCAGTTTTGCACATCTAGAGACTGAAATTCTTGCCCATTCTTCCTTGCAAAACAGCTCGAGCTCTTTGAGGTTGGATGGAGAGCGTTTGTGAACAGCAGTTTTCAGCTCTTTCCACATATTCTCAATTGGATTCAGGTCTGGACTTTGACTTGGCCGTTCTAAGACCTGGATACGTTTATTTTTGAACCATTCCATTGTAGATTTTGCTTTATGTTTGGGATCATTGTTTTGTTGGAAGATAAATCTCCGTCCTAGTCTCAGGTCTTTTGCAGACTCCAATAGGTTTTCATCCAGAATGGTCCTGCATTTGGCTCCATCCATCTTCCTATCAATTTTAACCATCTTCCCTGTCCCTGCTGATGAAAAGCAGGCTCAAACCATGATTCTGCCATCACCATGTTTGACAGTGGGGATGGTGTGTTCAGGGTGATGAGCTGTGTTGCTTTTACGCCAAACATATCGTTTTGCATTGTTTCCAAAAAGTTCGATTTTGGTTTCATCTGACCAGAGCACCTTCTTCCACATGTTTGGTGTGTCTCCCAGGTGGCTTGTGGCAAACTGTAAACAAGAATTTTTATGGATATCTTTGAGAAATGGCTTTCTTCTTGACACTCTTCCATAAAGGCCAGATTTGTGAAGTGTTCGACTGATTGTTGTCCTATGAACAGACTCTCCCAACTCCCACCTCAGCTGTAGATCTCTGCAGTTCATCCAGAATGATCATGGGCCTCTTGGCTGCATCTCTGATCAGTCTTATCCTTGTTTGAGATGAAAGTTTAGAGGGATGGCCGGGTCTTTGTAGATTTGCAGTGGTCTGATACTCCTTACATTTCAATATGATCGCTTGCACAGGGCTCCTTGGGATGTTTAAAGCTTGGGAAATCTTTTGGTATCCAAATCTGTCTTGAAACTTCTCCACAACAGTATCACGGACCTGCCTGGTGTGTTCCTTGGTCTTCATGATGCTCTCTGTGCTTTAAACAGAACCCTGAGACTATCACAGATCAGGTGCATTTATACGGAGACTTGATTACACACAGGTGGATTCTATTTATTTTCATCAGTCATTTAGGACAACATTGGATCATTAAAAGATCCTCAATGAACTTCTAGAGTGAGTTTTCTGAACTGAAAGTAAATGGGCAGAATAATTTTGCACGCCCAACTTTTCAGTTTTATTATTACAAAAAAAGTTTAAATGATCCAATAAATTTCCTTCCACTTCACAATTGTGACCCACTTGTTGTTGATTCTTCAGCAAAAATGTAAAATGTTATATCTTTTTGTTTGAAGCCTGAAATGTGGCAAAAGGTTGAAAAGTTCCAGGGGGCCGAATACTTTCGCAAGGCACTGTAAATCTACTTTCCATAACTCTCTCCATTTAAGTCTGCCAGTTTGTGCTTTCAACAATTCTACGTAAAGCTATGTCAAGAATGTCCTATATTTCCATACAATTTCTCTACTTAAAGTGTCCATCAAAGAAAAGATCTTTTCAGATATCATCACAGGACAGCTTCTACGTGTATATAAGGTCTGAGGAAGCCCTATCATTTTCACTACACTTATTGTTGCTGCCATTGATAGTTGCTATCTAGACTACACTTTAACCTTTGCGCTCCGGGAATGAATCAAGGGGGCAATACTAAATTCCAGAAAATGTTACTCTAGCTGAGACATGTATACCAAGATATTTAAATGAATCCTCTGGTCCCAAAATTTTGAGCACAGAGATAATTTTTTTTACTTGGCATAAGTACTAACTTATCCAAGTTTAATAACAGACAACAACTCATGTATTACTAATATTACTCCATATTCTAATATTACTTCCAATAATGCCTGCAGAGAAGTTGAGATATCATTTAAATACTTGTATGTTAACAAATTGTCCACATATAGGGATACTTTTTCCTGAAGCCATGCCCTAAAGCTCTTATACACCTATTGCTCCTATTCTTTTTCTCAAAACCTTGATTGTAAGAGCAAACAACATGGGGAGAGGGGGCACCCATGCCTGGAACTTCTGGTCAAAATTTCCCTAGGCATATAGATGTTAACGGTTGTTTGCATAACAATTGAACCCATTTTATTAACCCTTACACTCCCAGCGCCGCACATGTACGGCGCTGGGGCGATGCGGGCACATGGCGCCCGCTCGCAAGTGCGGCGGGCGTCATGGCTGGCAAGTCTCTGCTGTTTCTAACAGCAGAGACTTGCCACTACTTACCCGATCGGCGGCGTCTTGCTGGGCCTTTAGATGCCGTGATCACACGTGATCACGGCATCTAGTTGCGTCTGAACCCGGAAGCGTATGCTTCCGGGTGGTGTACAGACGCCCCGAGTGGCCAATCGGGGTGTCTGTACACCATATGAAAACTGTAATCCTCGCTGGTGAGGATTACAGTTTTCAAAGTGCAATTCTTATTCTGGCCACTAGATGGCAGGCCAGGATAAGAAATTAGCAATTCTTGGATTTATCTCAGTCTAATAAATCCCTGATTGCGCATAAAGAAAAACCACAATATATTAGCTCATATTTGAGCTTTAAAATAGTCAAAAATTTTTTTAAAAATGTTAAAAAATATATAAAAAATAAAAAATATATAAAAGTTCAAATCACCCCCCTTTCCATATAATTAAAAAATAAATACCTAAATAACAATAAATATAGATATTAGATATCATGGGTATCACCGTGACCAAAAACGCCCGTACTTTTAAAATATAAAAAAAAAATTCCAATACGGCGAATTGTGTGGCGGAAAAAAGCGTCCAAATGGCGATTTGCCGTTTTTTGTCGCTTTTTTTTTCTAACAAAAATTAAATAAAAAGTGATCAAAAAGTCATACACACCCCAGAATGGTATCAATAAAAACTTCAGATCGCCCCGCAAAAAATGAGCCCCCATACAGCTCCATACACATAAATACCAAAAAGTTATAGGGGTCAAGATATGACAAGGAAAAAAAAAAAAGGGCAACTTTCTAATTATTTTATCACTATCAAAACACAGGAAAAACTATACATATTAGGTATTGCCGGATTCGTACTGACCAGTAGAATGAAAGTAACTGGTCAGTTTTAATGCACATCAAACGCTGTAAATAAGAAACCCATAGAACTGTAGCGGAATAGCGTTTTTTTTGCAATTTCACCCGATTTGGAATTTTTTTCCCACTTCCCACCACACCATATCAAATATTAAATAGTGGCGTTGGAAAGTACAACTTGTCCCGCAAAAAACAAGCCCTCATACAGCTATGTGAACAGAAAAATAAAACAGTTATGGCTGTTTGAAGGCAGGGAGCGCAAAACGAAAATGCATAACCGAAAAAACCTCCGGGACTGAAAGGGTTAAACCCATCCTTCTCATTATCTTCCAAAGAAATTGCCATTACATCCTATTGAATGCTTTACTTTCATCCAATGATAAAATAGTCTCCCCCACTCCCAGCCTCCTTGCCCCCAAGTTGGCATACAATCTATGAAAATTCACTGTGGTTTTCTGTGGCATAAAACCACATTGATCCTTATTAATCACTCTATTAATAACGTTCCTTAATCTATTTGCCAACACTCTTGATAATGTCTTCAAATCTGTATTTAATAAGGTAATAGATCTATATGAAACACAGAAAAAAATGCCTCAAAACATTATCCTAAAGAGTACAGATCAACATCAAATAACCTACTACCCTAGTCTCTCGCCTGAAAGACCAGAAAAAGTACTCAACACAA
>ONZH01000525.1:0-74689 GCA_900303285.1 Rhinella marina | reverse complement strand
GGGTTCGTTATTCAAAACGAGCACCCGAGCATCCGGAAAAGTTCGACTCGAATAACGAGCACCCAAGCATTTTAGTGCTCGCTTATCTCTAATAATGATATATACACCACACAGTGTTAACATTAAAACCAAAATTCTGTAGGTAGAGAACAGATCTACTGTAAGAACAATGAAACTATTGAACTCTCCACCAGAGGAGGTTGTGATTATTGATTCATTAAACAAGTTCAAGAAGGGTCCAAATGCCTCTTTTGAACTAAAAAATATTGCAGATTATGGGTACCAGATTTTTCGAGATGGGACGTGGATCCAGTGATTTATTCTGATTGCAATATTTGTAGCCACAAATATTGGCACCTTAGTCATAGGTTTTTTTTGCATTCTTCTGGATCAACACAATAGGATTATAGTTTGGACCTGATAGGTATGTTTCTTTTTCCAACCCTACCAACTATGCAGCTATTGACCCTTGCAGGTCCTTCTGGCTTAGAGTGTTGGTTAAATCTGCACACGGTTTGTGGCACTTTGGGTGAAGAAAACACATTCTTTTAATTAAAAAAATGTTAACACTCTGAGGCTAGTTTCACTTATGTGGCACAGCAGTCTGGCAGGCTGTTCCGGCAGAGAACAGCCTGATGGAGTTTTCTGGATATGGCATAGCCAAATAGTGCTGCTCGCCTGCCGGACCCCGTTGACTATAATGACGTGATTTGGACGGACAAAAATTGCTGCACGCAATGGTTGAATCTTGGCTGGATCCCCACAAGTTCCCATTATATTCAAAGGGGTTCTGCGGGCAAGTGGCACTATTCCAGAACAGCCTGCTGGATTGCTTTGATGCATGTGTGAAAGTAGCCTAAAATTATTGTGTTGAATCTTTCTATAAATCAATCATCAATTAAACTTCATTTTTACCATTCTTTTTTTTAAATCAAGAAAACGAACTGTTCAGAAAGTTCTTCCATCAGGCATCATGTAAGTTTTAATAGAAAAGTTAAGAGACAAAGTCTCTGTAAGAACAAAATCTTGCAGATCTTTTCCAGTTACAGAAAGTATTAGCATTCATAAATCTCTGAATAAAGACAGATATTCCATAAAAACAAAATGAAATGTATCTAAAATATCGGAATTGTAAGATCAAACTGTAAGTACATCATCTATCAGCTTGGCTCACACATGTGTAGCCAGTGAAATCCACCAGTGATATTAGTTAGAGGTAATAAAATGTATTACAGCATTGCTGTATTCAGCACCTTTGGAAAAGTTGCCTTTATTTGTATAAGTCGCATCAACTAAAATTAGACTGCTCTTACCTCAGCAAATTAAAAATATATTTTGCATCGCATAGCTGTAAAAATTGTCCAGCAGGCAAATTCTTCAAATTGGTTTAAGATTTTAGTGTCATGGTATTTGCAGAATCTCATATATAATCACATGTTGTGACTAATAATTCTGTGAAATTTAGGGACAAATAATACAATTTTATTGTTAATGGTTACTCAAATGCACTAATATAGGAAGTACAAAGTCCAGAGTAAATTGTCGATTCAGCTTTCTAGCCAGAACAACAGTTTTCTGTTTTCCAATAAGCTGAATGTTAAATTTCTCACTTTGCTAGTATTTAAATAATTATTATGCTAAAACCCCCAAAACATTTTTTTTTCCACCATATTAGGGCTCATGGACGTGGTGGTACATGGTAAGGAGGGTAACTTCCATAACCAGACCATGCGACTACTATGGACCCAGGGCAAGAGTGGGCCCAGTCTTAGTTCGGATTATCTCCTCTTCTACTGGAGGTGAAAACTTGGTCAGGACTCTACCCTCTAAAGGAAGAACTTTTATCAAATGAGGCAGTGGAAAAATGGGCCATGGTCATTGAAAAGGGTTTAGGCAGAAACCCTTCTGTCCTGTGTGGGGGCCTGGTTTGATCCTTGCTATGGGACCCTTACTTCTCTATGTACACCACTGTATGGAGTCATAGGTACGGTATTCTGTGTACCACTATATGGTGCTCCACACTGTACGAAATTGAAGACATACGTAAGTATCACTTGGGTCTCTTAGACTTCTATGGGTGCTATATTACTCATAGAGTTTACACCTTGCTCAGAGCTATAATGTGACCACGTATGTGACTAAGAATAAAAAAAAAATTGCATGTCAACTTTTTGGCTCACAATACTTATTGTACTCACAAATATTGAATTCCTCTGTTTCATGACGATGAATGTTTATGCTGTTATATAATTGTGTTTTATATCAGATTTTAAAAACTTGCATATAGCAACTTATTTTTCTTCACTAATTTCTGCTGCAACTGCAGTTTCGGAAAGATTTGCTTTAGAGCATACATCTGAACATACCTACTGACTTAATATATTGGAGAATGTTGTGACCATGCTCTGTCACAAAATGCTGAGGTTATGAGGTGGGCGAGGGAGGAGGAGCTAAGCTTCCTCCATCAACTATTGTCAAAGACATGATCCTGTGTTATCTGCCTTCAGCTTTATAATAAAAGCAGAGCTGGACTGGCCACCCAAAGTAGTAGAGGATCATCTTGTAGCCCAAAAGAATGGCACAATAATGGACTCTAAAGGGTATATTAGATAGTCGCTAAAGAGTGTTTGTAGTAATGATCGTTAGCGATCTGGCAGTCTAATGCTGCCTCCAATTGCCAAATAAACAAGCAAACTCTCGTTCATCTGACAATTTAGATCCTTCAACATGCTGAAAGATCTGGATTAGCTTGCCTCACATCACATCACGATCTGCTGCCGCCACACCGCTGTCCTGCATGGAGACGAGAGAAGGCATAGAGATTGTATCCTCCCCATGCTGCGGAGGACATTGCTGCATGTAATAGCAGTGTTGTCGTGTCCTCTGCTAGCTATTTGATGACCGCTTGGAGGCAATGCTTCCCTTCCGACAATTGCTTGTAGCATCGGGGTGTCTAATACACCCTTAAAGATCCAGCAGATGAGAATCCCACTTGGTACTGACTTTGAGGCCACTCACGTGAAACTAAAACTGGGTTCTATTTCTTATTTTTTGGTTCACAAATAAAGGGAGAATTTTAATAAGCTAAATGCACCAGAATTCTGAAATAACATGTGCCAAAACAAACTGGTGTATATGATATATGAAACATGTATTTTAGACACTTTCTGTGCCCAACAAGGGGAAGTTGCTTAGTAAAAAAGCGGTCATGGCTTACCATACCAACGTGCACCATCATTGTAGTCCCACTCCCTGATAATGAGATGACTGCTGTTCCTGCCCCCAGTGTACACAGTTCAAGTAGAAAAGGGATCATGCAAAACAGGATGCACCTATGAGGGTCAGTGTGAAAACTGCAATATTTTTTTAGTATAGAAAGTGAAATGGAAACTTAGAAAACTGCAAAAATGTTTAAAAAAATATGTTTAACATAAAAAGGTTTTCTGACAATAGATTCTCTTTAACAATGGGTGCACTGATTTGAATCCTTTTGTGTCCATCTCTGATGTACAGTATACGTACATCCACCACTTTATTAGTCTACTTCACTGCATAAGAAAGCTATTAAAGAGATTGGGCTGTCAGTTTATTAGTCTAATCCATCTGAAATAACCCTTGGTTAGTGTTGAGCGAAGCCAGTCCGAACTGCTCTCTCCGAACCAGATATGTTCCTAAACTTTGTGCATAATATGCAGCATTAAAATGTACTAGGATTAGTTAATGACCGTTGCACAAGCCACAAACCCAAGTTCGCATTTGGACTTTGAAACATTAATGTAACGGCACAGGCACGAGACTAAACAAGTCTCGCATTACTGGTGGTAATAAGAAGATTGCCTCAGCAGAGCCCATACATTATAATGCTGTACGGATCGCATATCATGAACAAAGTTTAGGAACAAATTGGGTTCAGACAGAGCAGTCCCGACTTGCTTTCCTCAACATTACTCTTGGTAATCATAGTGAGTCAAGCAAGCACGTACAGTCTACCAGCAGACAGTGAGAGAGACGGTACACAGGAATAAAAATGTGGACCTTTTTTCTGGTATTACAGAGATCAAGTAGGTTGAGGGGGTTATCCCATGAATAATGGAAAAAATGAAAATTATACATAAGCTAGAACATAAGCTAGAACCAGCTCTGTACCTCACATGAGTCGAGAGATCACTGCATTCGTTGCTCCAATTGTTCTGCAAGATTTATTTCAAACTTTCAGCTTAGAGGAAGTGTCCTTTTTCAGGAGTTGTGTTCTTTCTGCTGCAGCTTCCCGCTATATTGTATGCAATATTAAAGGGAGTCTTTCACCTGTTTTTCACCTATGTAACTAACAGCAGTGCCCTATCCCAGACATACCTGTGTGCACTATGTGTCTGTATTACATAATCAGAAAAAGCACTTTTATTCTGCTGGAAAACAGCTCCCAAGTGCCCAGCTGAAAGTGAAAGTAAAAACAGCTTTCTCGCCCAACTCAATTTCTAACAGCTATATCTTCTGATTTTGGTATCATTTGAAAGCTTGGAATGACAGCTTTCAAAGAAGGTCAGAAGCATCTGATACCAATCCCAAGATATGAGCAGCTAAAGCATCCCTCCCCTCTTCAGTCTGGTTCGCTTTGGGCACTTACAGCAGCAGAGCTGGGCACTTGGGAGCTGTTTTCCTGCATAATAAAAGTGCTTTTCCTGGACATGTAATACAGACACACAGTGCACACAGGTATGTCTGGGATGTGACATGTAATACACACACACAGTGCACACAGGTATGTCTGGGATGTGTCTGCAATCTTCTTTGGGGCAGTGCTCTTAGTTACATTGGTGAAAAACAGGTGAAAGAAATCCTTTAAATCGTGCTATTAGAAAATACAACTTGCCCCACAAAAAATAATCCCTCATACGGCTATGTGAATGGAAAAATAAAAAAGTTATGGCTCTAGGAAGGCCAGAAGTGAAAAGTGAAAATGCAAAAACAGAAAGTCGTCTGGTAACGGAGGCATTAATGCCTACGTTCTAAAGAGTATTTTTTGTTAAAAGAGGTACAGTCTATTATGTATCCATATGCATTTAATGTACTGTTTTTTTGTTTTTATGTATGGGCCATATATTCAAATGTGTTGGTGTTATAAACTTGTATCACATGTTGCTCTAGTAATATAGACAGCATTGAAAAATCAAGTTATTTATGACCTCATGCTCTAGATTCATTGTTGCCAAACATCTGTAAATTTATAGGCATGCCATAAAATCAAGGGAAAACTGGCCAATTACATTAATGGGGTAATCTTACAAAACGCAGTACTATACCATGTGTCAGTATTGGGTCCATGCACACTGCAGTGCCATGGGTACCAGCTCTGGCCTACCTCGCAGGAGGAGCAGGCATCCACCAGCATACCGCCGCATCCGCCCTCACTGCCAGGTTTCGTCTTGTGCGCTATAGCTTTTTCCCTTGTTATAGGAGAGGAGAGCACGCCTCCTGATTACTGTCTCCACCCAGAGGTAGGGTTACTGGTATTTTGGGCAGCTTCACTGACCATGAAGTGCCCAAGCGTGGTTGTTATACCTGATAACCTCTGCTGAAGCTTCCTGCTGCTCTGCCCTGCTGTGTACTGGACTATTGACCCCTGCATTGCCCTAATACGATTCTGCCTGCCGTCTGCTACTTGGATTACCTGGACTATTGACCCCTGCATTGCCTGACTACGATTCTGCCTGCCGCCTGCTACTTGGATTACCTGGACTATTGACTCCTGCATTGCCTGCCTACGAATCTGCCTGACGTCATCTTTAATTTGTCTGGACCTCTGACATTGCACTGCCTGACTACGAGTCCGCCTGAACCAGTTTACCGTATTACTCTGAACTTTGTTTCAAGTGACTTTTGTTTACCTTCTGCCAGTAAAGATCATCTGTTCCATTACTTTGCCTCTGTTGGACTCTGTACACACTCCTGCAGTTATCTGCTTTCTGGGTGACTGGTATAAACAGTGGGAGTCAGCAGTCAGCAATATTGGGCTAATTCCTAGTCCACTATCAGCTGACACGGAGGATCCACATCCTCTGGTCTTAACACAATGATTCGAGAATTTCAAGTGAGATATTGCAATATTCCTACAGTAAAAATATCTACATTTTTATCTACATTACATTTTCTTCTCTAGTAGCACCCCCTGCTGTTTATTGTTCTGGTCCACCTCCTTCTTCATTCAGAGGTGGATTATCATGGTCATGTGACTTCTCTGTCCCTCCGTTCCCTGAGTGTTAGCATAAGGATCTCCTAAAGAAGCAAATGTAGAGTCCTAGGCACTTTTCATTCATTCCTACTTCTAAACTCATCGAAATATGTAGCTATATATCTCTCTATACAGTGGAATGAGACCATTACATACCTTATGTATCTCTGGGACTATATGTATATATATTTTTATGCACAGAGGAAAGGGTTAGAAAAGATTAATTGCAATGCTCATGGGAGATGCAGAAGCGTGTTTGTTTCATGTGTGCTACTGCCTACCCACAGAAAGGGATGACAGTCCACCAGAGAAGCATATAAGTAGGACATAAGTTTTACATTTGTGTTTTAACCCCTTTGATAAAAAAAAATAGACATCTGAAATTTCTGAAGCTTGGTAAGTTATTATAGTTATTCAGTTCACATTGCTGTATGTATATGATTATTCATAATCTGTATAATACATTTACAAAACATTTTTATTTTCCAAATTAATCATAAAATTTGTCGTCTGTTTGTGATATTTGACCAAGTTGTCTGGAAAAGCAAAAATAGAAGTTGGCAACCTTGCTGCGGCTGAAAACTTTTAGAAGATGTTCTAAATTTAAGACTGGGACTATGCCATCTAATTGCAGAATGATGTAATCATCACATAATGGTCAGTTTTACATTTCAACAGCAAAATAAATTGAAAACCTAGTAGACAGCAAAGAAAATGTAAACATACAAAATTAATAGATCTAAAGAGATAGTTTTCATGAAATGTCATGTAATATAAAGCCATTAAAGCGGCTTCGGAGCACCGGGGGGCGGGCTCTTTCTTCCTGAGCACCGCTTCTTCACCGCCCCCCGGGTCCCGAGGCTCTCTCCGATGCCGACGTCCACGCCCCTCTGAAAATTGATTGACAGCGCTGAAATCCCGCCGGCGCATGCGCAGAAGCGCTTGCAGTGCCGAACACCGCAAGCGCTTCCATCCTTGTGCGCACGCGCCGTCACTTCGCTGAACCCGGAAGTGACGGCGCGTGCGCACAAGGATGGAAGCGCTTGCGGTGTTCGGCACTGCAAGCGCTTCTGCGCATGCGCCGGCGGGATTTCAGCGCTCGGCCAAACGGCCTAGCGCTGTCAATCAATTTTCAGAGGGGCGTGGACGTCGGTATCGGAGAGAGCCTCGGGACCCGGGGGGCGGTGAAGAAGCGGTGCTCAGGAAGAAAGAGCCCGCCCCCCGGTGCTCCGAAGGCTCATTAACATAAAGATTAAAGGTCTTTTTTCAGCACAACCGCTGCGCTGTACTCTGAGGTAAGCAATTAACATTTCTGGAAAAACGTCTATGTCCTGTAATGTATGCAGACTGGCTAAATGTGACATTGATGGGCGATAGAATAGAAACATCCATAGACGTGAGACAGCAATGGCCATAATAAGAATAAGATATCAAAAAGTCCCATAAAAAAGAATATTTATCTGGAATAATAAGGGTAATTATTTAAGTACAGAAGCCATCAAGGGCAGTTATCACAAAGGAAATAATCAGAAGCAACTTCAGAGTATCAGAAATAAATTGAGCAAAAAGACATGGAAGTTAATGCCATTTTATCAGACAAGCCATTTGTCTTAACAGCTCCAATATTCCCTATAGGATTTACTATCTAAAAGCCACGCACAGTTGTCAGCAAATAGCAAATGTCAAACCCCAGCTTCTGACAGGAATTCATATAATTAAATGACAAAACTTATTACCAACAGTAATGGATTCTTAAGGAAATTAGGACAATTTATTCTGGCATTCAAAAAGAAGATAAAATAAAAGTCAGAAAGGTTTAACGAAGGACACTACTGCAAGCAATACCAGGCATACATACATCACAACATACATGTAATATGTACAAAAATTGTAGATTTAAGGGCGGCTGCTATAGCTCAGGTCTGTTTTTAATTTTATGTTTATTTGTACCTATGAAACTGGCTGACCTGTTACATTTGCTCTTGAGAAGAATGAAGTTTTAATGTATGCAAATGAGCCTCTAGGAGCAATGGGAGTGTTACTATTATGCCTAGAGGCACTGCTCTCTCTGCAACTAGCGAGACCTTTCCATGTTGATTGACAGGGCCCGGCAGTGTAATCACATGTGGACCTGTGAAAGTGGAGAGGGCACAGCAGTGGCAGAGAGAGCAGAGTCTCTAGGTGTAATGACAACACTCCTGCTGCTCCTACAGGCTAATTTGCATATATTAAAACATAATTTTTCTCAGCAATGCGGGCACATATGAACATGAGACCAACACAGATGTCTTCAGCTGCCAAGTGCCCATGTAACAGGTCATCCACTATCATAGGTACAAATCTGCTGATAGATGTCCTTTAGGTATGGGGCCATGGAGAACTCAAGTAATGCTTACATCCCATTTTACACTTCAGTGTCTCTCCTAATGATGGAAAAAGAAACCTGTTATGGCTATCCATTTCATAATAACTGACAACATGGCAAAAAAGGATGTTAACACCCCCCCCCCCCTTTCTAACTTGAATATTTAAAGGGGTTGTCCGGGTTCAGCCCTGAACCCGGACATACCCTTAATTTCACCCAGGCAGCCCCCGCCTGACTAGAGCATCGGAGCATCTCATTCTCCAATGCCCTCCTTTGCTCTGCGCTAATTAGCGCAGGTCAAAGGAATTTTGCCTGGTTCCTGTGACAAACCGGGCTCTGGCAGGCGGAGACTTCCACCCAACAGTGAGCCCGGTGACGTCACCGGCACTGATGGGGGGGCTTGAGCGCTGCCCTAGACAGTAAAAAGGCCAGCCGGCCCATTACAGCCGGTGATGTCACCAAACACACTGCTGGGCGGAAGCCTTCGCCTGGCAGTGTGTATTAGTAAACAAAAGAGCCTTTGCCCTGCACGAACTAGCGCAGTGCAAGGGGGGGCATCGGAGCATGAGATGCTCCAATGCTAACATCAGGCGGGCTGCCTGGGTGAATTTAAGGGTATGTTCGGGTTCAGCTCTGAACCCGGACAACCCCTTTAACTTTTTAGGTGTGAAAACCCAATCATACAGCCACCAATGATAATATTTTTTCATAAAATACAATATTACAAAAATCAGGTGACTAATTGAAAAAGGAAATGTGGGTGACAAGTGCATTTGTCAGGATATGACAGCAATGTAGCATGCACACACAGGGATAGTGTAGCCCTAAATCTACCCAGACCCACTATCCCTGCCTACTTGCATGGTGTGATGATCACACAACTGGTCGATGGTCCCTATACTACTATGTTAGGGAGCGACACACAAACAGCAAATAAACAAACACAATAAGAGTAGTACCAGGGTCAAAAGCTAGTCAGTCAACAAAATGCCAAGAATGCCAGAAGCAAACGAGAGAGCCAGACATGCCAGAAGTCAAAAACCAGGAGAGCAGTACAAGATCAAATTGCCAGAAGCCAGAAAACATATTGGCACTCAAGAGACCCACTTCAATCTAATGTTCTCATATATATATATATATATATATATATATATATATATATATATATACAGTGCCTTTCATCAGTTATTTAGGACAACATTGGATCATTCAGAGATCCTCAATGAACTTCTGGAGTGAGCTTTCTGAACTGAAAGTAAATGGGCCGAATAATTTTGCATGCCCCACTTTTTAGTTTTATTATTACAAAAAAAGTTTAAATGATCCAATAAATTTCGTTCCACTTCACAATTGTGACCCACTTGTTGATTCTTCACCAAAATTTAAAATGTTATATCTTTTTGTTTGAAGCATGAAATGTGGCAAAAGGTTGAAAAGTTCCAGGGGGCCGAATACTTTCGCAAGGCACTGTATATATATCAGAGTTGAGCGAATCAAAGTGCCCGAAGTGGATTTTAATTCGAATTTAAGGGAAAATTCCATTCGCCCATGGCTCCATATCTTAATCAGAGACAACTGGAGAAGGACAGAACATGCAGTTATCGATGGCTAGCACACAGGGATAGCTTCTGGGGCAGTATATAGTGCTGCACTGTGGTATTTGGTTCTGCTGGGGTGGTATTTTGTGATGCATTACAAAATTGCTGACCCTGACTACTTGTATCTGCCCAATATACTTGTGTTTGCATTACCTAACAGTGCTGCCCTGCCTTCGATGAATTTGAAACCGCTTACAACATGGGAGCCACTTTTAGGTTTTTCCAGTTCCCAGTCCGCCCCTGATTATGAGTGTCCTTGCAGCAACTTTGAGAAGACAGGTCCCTGATGAAAGAAGATGCTGGCTGTCCTGCCTCTGTTCCAAGAAGCCATCTAATCTATAATAATAAACTGGGTACTCTCTTAATCTAGTCTGTTTTTTTTTTATGAACGCACAGGCTGGTTGAGCTGCTGCAAGCTGCCTATTGATATATAGGTTAGTCAATATACTGTGCCATGTGGACTTGTGGTAGGGGACTGGGACCTGACATTGCCAGTCCAAGCCTGCAGTAGCATCCATCACCATAGGGTTCCACTATCCATTTAAGGTATTCATTTTTTCTTTCTGGGTTCTGCAGGGTGGAAAAGCATAATAGCGTACTAGGCTAACACTAAGTATATGTTAAATGTGGGACAAAGATGAAACAGCCCCTTAGTGCAAAAGAGACATGGCTTAGCAGAAAAGGGGGCATTTGGTGCGACACCCTGCACCAAATATGGCACAAAGTAAGCCAACCAACAAGTGATGTAAACTGAGAAAATAGTGTCTATGATACAGCACATTTATCATTTAGCATAAGATACTTTGAGAAAGGTGGCACCTTTGAAGACTGTCTGCTTGAACGGTGGTAAGGTATTATGGCATTTGAAGTAACTTTTTTAAGGGTATCTGCTGTTTTTCAAGTCATTTTTTGTGACAAATTTACCAAATGTTGCATCTCATATATTAAATTTAAAGTTATTGTACAAATTACCTAGTGATTTTTCAGTCTAAAGTCTAAAGTTATTCATTATAAACGTGCTGTCAGTTTTTACTCTTACATTTGCCAATTTATTTTGTGACTTAAAAAAAAAAATAGTCATAAATAAATATTTGTCTAAAAATGTCAGACATGGCACAAACCACATAAAATGTTGCAAACACTTGTTAATTTTGTCACAAAGCATACTCCACCAACAGCCGAAACCACTCCATTTTCATGGTGTAAAGTCTTTCCTACCTTATCCCCTAATTTACCCTGTCTAATTCTCAGATGACATTAGTAAGTATGCCCGCAGTATCTGTATAAGCATATTTATATAGGTATTACTTGTATGTACACTTGCCTACTCTCCAGGGTTGTCAAGTCATCTTCTGAGAAATCTTCTATACTTCTACTCTTTAATCATACTCGATGCTTACGTTTACAAATTAACATTAAATTAGGGCACCGCAATTCTCCTTTCGCTTTTAGTATTAATCGTACCTTAAAATAATATTGTCCAAGTGAATTCCTCCACGTAACTCAAATGTCAATCTCATCAAAAATGACACTGTGATTGCTGTATGGGGAAAAATAGGGAATGTCAAGTATTTTCTATCTGCTAATTTATGTTATTTTAGTGAAAGAAAACAAGGGACAAATAATTAATATATTAATTTTTTAGTGATCACAAAATGTCAAGAAATGCCAAACAATTAAAATTTAAAAAGGTAAAATTGTCCTGCAAGAATAAAAGAAAAGACTAAAGTCTTCGCACTGTGTGTAGAGCATGATAAAAGAAGATGCGGAATTCCCAGTGGCAAATATGTATACTTGGAGGATGAGGTTTGTATGTACAAATCTTTCTGGTGGATGTGAGCCTACAATAGCTGTTACTTCAATACACACTAACCCTGCTAATGCAGAAACTAATAATAATAAAAAGGGCAATAGCCAGAGATGAGCGAACATGCTCGGGAGCAATTTTCGAGTAGTAGCGTACGCATCTTCAAATCTGTACGCTAATGCGTACTCATCTTGTAATTCGTACGCATTAGCGTACAAATTTATAAGATGCGTATGCATTAGTGTACAGATTATAAGATGCGTATGTATTAGCGTACAGATTATAAAATGCGTACGCTACTACTCGAAAATTGCTCCCAAGCATGCTCGCTCATCTCTAGCAATAACCTAAGAAAGAACACCTTTTGGCATCAGTATGCCTTATTTCACTATATTATTGTATGTTTTTGTTATGGCAGGAGTCAATGAAAACTAATGCTACTCTATAGTACACAAGGGCATACGTCAAGAACCTTATACAGCAGAGGCCTTGTTTACACATCAGTTTTTTTGATCAGTTAATTCCATCAGTTATTGTGAGCCAAAACCAGGTGCGGGCCAAAAACACAGAACAGGTGCAGATTTTTCCATTGTACCTTATCTCTGTTTAGCCTCTACTCCTGGTTTTGGCTCAATAACTGATGGAAATAACTGATCAAATAACTGACTTGTGAACGAGGCCTAATCCATGGAGCATGGTAGTTTGCTTCAATGTATCAGTCCGGAGTCCAAGTTGTTCAGCTCACAGAGCATTACCTAGACCAGTGGTTCTCAACTCCAGTCCTCAGGACCCACCTGCCAGTCAGGATTTGGGAATATCCCACGGAATGAATACCTGTGGTAAGTCCTGATGGATGAACGCTAATTAAATCAGCTGCTCTATACTAAGGAAATCCTGAAAACATGACCGGCAGGTGGGTCCTGAGGACTGGAGTTGAGAACCACTGACCTAGACTCTATACAATTGCATCCACTTCTTAAAGGCTATGTACACCTTCAGAGGCAATTTTTGTTTGTGATTGCATTTTACTCATTTTTGGCTAAAAAATCATATTTTCAGCTGGCCTTTACTAAAAACATTGAGCTGTTCTGTCACAAAGAGTTAACTGTTTTTCTAGCTGTGTAATTGGTACTTTCACTTTGTGCCAGTCATCTAATAACCCTTATGTCTAAACTACTCAGGGCCTCTGCAGGCCCGCTCACCGCTGCAGCCTGGACTTCATTTAGAGTCCATTCACACATCCATATGAATGGTTCCACATCTGTTCCGCAATCTTGCGGAACGGGTGCGGACCCATTCCTTTTTAATGGAGCCTCAAAAGATGCGGACAGCACAAACTGTACAATATACAGTACACCTACACTGTGGGGTTATGCTATATATTGTATGACATGGTGTATGGATTATAATGTATACTGTACAGCATGGTGTATGAACTATACTGTATATTGTACGGCATGGTACAGGGATTATAATGTATACTGTACAGCATGGTGTATGAATTATACTGTATATTGTACAGCATAGGGTATGGATTATAATGTATACTGTACAGCATGGTGTATGAACTATACTGTATATTGTACGGCATGGTGTATGGATTATAATGTATACTGTACAGCATGGTGTATGGATTATACTGTATATTGTACAGCATAGGGTATGGATTATAATGTATACTGTACAGCATGGTGTATGAACTATACTGTATATTGTACGGCATGGTGTATGGATTATAATGTATACTGTACAGCATGGTTTATGAACTATTCTGTATATTGTACAGCATGGATGTACAATATATGTATGGATTATAATGTATATTGTATGACATGGTGTATGGATTATAATGTATATTAAACAGCATGGTGTAGAGGTTATACTGTATATTGTACGTTATTGTGTAGGGATTATGCTGTATATTGTACGGCATGGAGTATGGATTATACTGTATATAGCTGCCAAGTCTTAGAGGGAACACTGGAAAGGTCAGAAACACTTATTTAAGCCACATTCCTATCAGTAAGATAAGATCTGAGCTATACTGAGAGTTATAAGGTCTGAGAGCAGAGATACCGTAAGGAGTCAGTCAGCTCCCCAGATGATGGAAAAGAGAGAAACTCCACAGGCTTCTACTAGAGCATCTCAGCTCTGTACAGAAAAAAAGGCTCCACATTTTTAATAAAGATCAATTCAAAAATGATTTTTAGCTCAAAATCAGTACAATGCAATAACAACAAAAATTGCCCCCAAAGGTGTACATAACCTTTAACTGATCTCAGGCATAGGTGTGTACTAGTTTTCAGCCTCTGGATGTGATCTACTCTTTCATTCACTAATAGTGAAAAAGTTAAACATATAGGGGGAAATAATTCATCACTCACCCACCTTCCATCCAAAACACACACACACACATACTAACTTTCTGGTGTGAAAAAATCACAAACCTGTGTTTGTGATTTAAAAAAAAAACACTGAGCATAAATCTAGGCGCAAGTGACCTTTCTATGCCACCCTTGCCACTTTCAGAAAAAGGGGCATGGTGAGGACAGGGGGTGTGTCCAACAGGCCCTGCACATATGTAAATACAGTAAAAGATTGAAATCTATTTTGGCAACTCCGAGCTGCCATAGATCTCAATCTAGGCACCGGACTCCCGGAGGATGCGCTTACTTTATGACGAGGCCTGCTCCTTGTCGTAAATTAGGCACATCCTCTGATAGTGCACAGGATATCATAGACCAGCATAAAACGCTAGTCTGATAAATTCGCCCCGCAATCTATTAGAAAGTTGTAGAAATTTTCATTATGACTTTAATTTTTTGTCAATAGAACACTCATAACTTTCTAATGTAATGTTAATATAATCATTGCCCCTTTGAGAAGCAGCCTATAATTTGTGAACAGTGATCTAACTGGGGCTTTTAAAGGGCATCTGTCAGCAGATTTGTACCTATGACACTGGCTGACCTGTTACATGTGCACTTGGCAGATGTTGATCCCATGTTCATATGTGCCCACATTACTGAGAAAAATTAGGCTCTTCTCTCTCTCTGCAAATGCTGCATCCTCTGCATATTGATTGACAAGATCAGGTGTGATCACATCTACACTGCCTGGCCCTGCCTGGCCCTGTCAATCAGAAGTAGAGGTCAGGGCAGTTGCAAAGAGGGCAGAGCCTCTAGGAGTAATGGCAATGCCCCTGTTGCTCCTAGGGACTCATTTGCCAACAGATATTGGAACAGCCTGTGTGAGTTGTTCTTTCACAGAACACAGGTGACTGTAAATAGCAACTGTATTATACCGATGACATCATCAGGTAAGCAGTATTAGAGGTTGACTGTAAAATCCACACTGAGTACTGATAAGTACTGATAAAATTTGTAAATTGACCTGACTCCCCTTTATTCTTTCAGCATTTATTCATCCTACCGTAGTTATATCTTTGAGTAAAGCTGGCCATACAACGCAGATGATTGCTGGATGAAGAGCTCTCTCTTTGAACTTCCCATACATAAGCATGCTCACTCTGTAGTGAATGTAGATAAGGGAGAAATCCTCTGCTAGATACATCTGGCAGCATCTATCTCCTGAGACCCAAAAAAATCAGGTAGTTGAAATTCAACATGCCCAATCCTAAACTCCTCAAGAACCATGGGAGAATCAGGAGGCCCCATAGATATTAGATGATCAGTCTATGTAATGTCTGAGACCAGCTTTAGTGTTCTATGTGCTCATGCTCCCTTTTCACATGGATCTTTTCTCTAGCTACCTACAATACTCTGCATTTCTCTCTCTTTGTTGTTTTTGTGTGTCTTCTACTCTCTCAAGACCATATTGGATTGCAATTAAATTAACTTATTGTGGCAAAAAAATATGTTTCATTTGAACAAGGCTCATTAATTTCATGGCCCATTAATATCAAGATGGGACATTCCTGCAAGTTATCTGAATAGGAAGACATTTTCCAAAGAAAGGTCTAATTGGTGCTGTTTTCCAGTTCTTATAACATTGATCCTTTCAAAGATAAACGTTCCCCTTGTAAGCATTCATACACATCCAATCATGGTATCGTCACATTAACCACTTGCTTTGGGCATATGTAACTATTTGCTGCGCTTCCACTGTAAACCAGTATTGCTATTGATGTGTCCCTTCCTCTTAATTATTTTGTGCATCTGGAAGAGAATAAAACTCCTTTTTTTGTTGGTGTGGAAATAAAGGGGCACGTTTATTAAGACTGGCGTTTTAGACGCCGGTCTTAATAAACTCCAAAGCTGGCGGTGGTTCTGCCGAAATTATGAAGAGGTGCCGGCCTCTCCATAACTTTGGGGTATTCAGCGCCAGTCTAAATGTAAGACAGCTTCTGACAGCTTCTCTCCTGACATGTCTGTATTAGTGACTACTTGTATTCCCCATGTAATAACAATTCTGGGACATGTATTCTTTTGACTCTGTCTTGTGCCATCCTTCTATTATTCCTGCTAGAAGTTATGAATGAATTGCTAGTAGTCTGCAATAATGTGTATTACAAACCACTAGCAATTCATTCATAAATTCTAGCAGGAATAATAGAAGAATGGCACAACAAAGATGTATAACAATAGATACTCCTGAATTGTTATTAAATGGGGAATGCATGAAAATATTAAGACAGACATGTCAGGAGTGGGGACAGGTTCTGTTTAAACATACTCTCCATAAGTGCAGAGTCTCTGTTATATGATTACAGTGGTCCCTGAAGATACAGCGACCTCAGGTTATAATGTATTTTTACATATAACTTTTACCCACATTCATCACGCGACATGACAGCCATTGAAGATGTGTGGAGGAGCAGCAGGTAGTGTGTTAGGCTACCAAATGCAACATATTCATCGGGCAGTCTGGGAAGCAGTGTGGCCATCTTGGAAGGCAGAAGGGGAGCGTGCAAGCTAAAAAGATGAAAAGGAGGGCATCAGGTAAGAGGTCTGTTCCTTCCTCACTTAAAGGGGTTCTGTAGTTCTTTAAAACTGATGATCTATCTGTGACACCCCAGAGTAGTGTTACCACTCTTATCTGTGTGCTACTCTAAAAGTGTCATCCTGTGCAGTAATGTCATCACCAGCAGAAATTTGCATTTTATTCAGTGTTATGCAACTGTTGTAATGTAATGTACCTGGTGGACCAGCAGGTGTCAGCAATACTGTGGCAGATTTAGTTTGTAGTTTCACCAGAATGGTACATTCCTTATTCCATTCTGACCCCCTCCGCTGGAGAGAAGTAGTTTCTTCTAACTTCCTGCAGTGAGGAGGAAAAGGCAGTTTAGGCAGTTTACCCTACCCCCTGCTAGGGGAAGAAGATGTTCAGGAGAGCAGAGCACCTTCATTTCTGTTGATCCACCAAGACTGAGAATTACAGCCTGAAACAAGGCACCAGCTAAAGGAAAGCCAGACATAATAGAAAAGCTCAGCTTAAGACAGAAATTCAGAAATCTTTATCTGCCAAGAATCTGCCAAGTATATAAAGCTGCACTTGCTGGGATATCAAGATAAAGCCTGAAGTGAATTTCCTATATGCAAATTGAGTTAATAAACTGCTTGGATCATCCATAAAGGTCTGGACTTCATTTCCACTTGACGACCCGCAATTATTCCACCTATTTCTGCAGCCAGAGCCACCGCCTGGGGCCTATCCGTCCATTAAGGTAGGAACACCGTGACACATGCTACCAAGACATTGTAGGCCTAAACTACCCTTGGCACTCCTACACTGGGACAAGAGGCACATCACCTTAGAGGGCCCTGGAGGGGAAGGGTCGCCCCGAAACAAACAAGGCTTTCTGACCGCTGCATTTTTGGCGTCACGAACAGGAATGAGTCTGAAGTGCCTACATCGCTAAGGCCACAGCTCAACCATTACTAAAATGGACTTTAACTAACAGCCTTTTATCTACAAGGCCAAAGAATTAGTCATTTCTTAGAACCCCTAAGAAATGACTATATTGCAATTGCTGAAGTGCGACAGGCGCAAGATACTGCGCGCCGGCACTAAAAGAGTTAATTATCTTATGGAGTTGTGGCGCAACTTCTCCTAGTCCAAGCAAAGCAACCGCCCCCTCAAGAGCGGGAAACACAGGGCACGCCTCCCTGCAGAGCGGGAAAATCTCGTACAGCCCGCCCGGAGCAATCCTTTGCCTATGTTGAGGGTGAAGTCTCCTCCCTGATGGCTCCGCCCCCTTCACCAGTCAGCAAAAGAGAAGACGCAGGAAATATGGCGTCCCGTCAACGTGGTCCTGACTGGGCTGGAATGGTCTGGGGCACTTATCCCCATGAATCAGAGCCCAAGATCTACTGGGACCAGTGGAACCGAGACTCACGGTCCAAGGAGACACCCGCTTCACCGGCTGAAGCAGCCGGAGCGCCTACAGTTGAGCCCCCACCCGCGGCTAAGGAAAAAGAAGTGCCAGGAGGCACATTAAGAAAACAACCATATGTCCGCGCTGAAGTGATTGGAGTATCGACAAGACCCCAAGATGAAGGTCAGATGAGAGTGGATGGAGTTCCCACAGCTCCGAAGCTGAGGCATAACGATATAAGACAGAATTTGATTGTCCCGGCAGAAGTAACACAGAGAGACGCACCGGCACCATGCTCTGGTTCAGTGTAGAGCGTGCGGTCGGCTTCATCCCCGATGAGGAGACGGCTGAGGAGCTTTACGTTAACCGCCGCTCCGTGAAGAGGCCATACCTTCCTCCATCACGTCACAACTTGCACGCCGGAGACTTCATGGAGTTCACTCCCATGAAGAGCCTACAAGGCCCCTTTGCCACTGGGGTGAAAGTGATTGCCCGACCACAAAGGCCGGAGGAACCTCCAGAGGAGTGGGAGGATCACTCCGCAGCTGCCACCCTTGTTCACCGTCCCCGAGAGGATGAAGATGGAGCCAGCTGGCCAGGAACAAGGCCTCCTTACAGTGAGCCGGAACCCCTCATCCCAGGATTTCCACCGGTAATTCAAGTGGGTCAAATTACAGCGAGTAATTTCATCTTCAACCTCTTGATGACTTACCACACGCTGCAGGAGGCACCAGCGGCACAAGCAGTTGCGCGGGGCAGGCCTTTGCCCGAACCTCTACAGCCAGAGATCCTGTCCCCCATCACCCCGGCAGGAGGATCCGGTCCATACAGTGTACGTTCTCAGGTGGCTACAGCGGTGACCAGTGTGACGACCAGGACACTGCCTAAGGATGTACCGCGAGTGTCCCTTAGAGGTCGCTGGGGCTCCACTAGTCGAAGGCAGGAGCGCCCTCTCATGTCTTTTAGCTCCAGTAGTATAGAGGAGGACTTGCAGGCCTTCCAATAGAAGGAGCCTGCACTCAACTGCTGCACCAAGCCTAAGACTTATGGGAGCCACCATGTTGACTGAGCCTTGAAGGGTGAGAACATATTGGCATGTGTGTCTGTTTTGTTGCCCATGTTTTGTCTCCACCTAGAAAGACACGTGTGTCAGGACTATCCCCATCTACAACCAAAAAATTGTCCAAGTTGCGCCTCATCCCTTTTTCCCCCCTTTTCAGGTTATTGGGGAGCCCCTTTAAAATGTTTTTTTCAAGGAACCTTTGCTACTATTTTATTACCCATTTTATTACCCATGCAGATTACAATTTACCACTACAGTTGTTGGACATGTTCCAAGCCAAAGAAGAAGAAAAGATGGACTTAAATGTATCCACGGGTATACTATATTATGCCAGTAATAGCTGATGCATATACATGCTTATTTAATTATTTAAGGTACCAAAATGTATAAAATTGTTTACATTATTTGCACTAATACTTTATATTTAAGCAAAGTTCAATAATATTGCCCATTGTGTGTATTTTTTTATAGGCGCCACAATGTGTCCTAAATGCACTTTATTGTAAGGTTGTACTATGCACCAGATAGACAGCACCGTACTTATTTTACCTCAGATATACAAGCGCTGCCTCTGCCTCTTTAAGTAAGGGGAATGAGTGTTACCACTCTTGTTTTCCTGCTTCTATCTGTGTGCTACTCTAAAAATGTCATCCTGTACAGTAATGTCATCACCAGCAGAAATGTGCATTTTATTCAGTGTTATGCAACTGTTGCAATGTAATGTACCTGTTTAGGCAGTTTACCCTACCCCCTGCTAGGGGAAGGAGATGTTCAGGAGAGCAGAGCACCTTCATCTCTGTTGATCCACCAAGACTGAGAATTACTGCCTGAAACAAGGCACCTGCTAAAGGAAAGCCAGACTTAATAGAAAAGCTCAGCTTAAGACAGAAATTCAGAAATCTTTATCTGCCAAGCATCTGCCAAGTATATAAAGCTGCACTTGCTGGGATATCAAGATAAAGCCTGAAGTGAATGTCCTATATGCAAATTGAGTTAATAAAACTGCCTTGGATCATCCATAAAGGTCTGGACTTCATTTCCACTCGACGACCCTCAATTATCCCACCTATTTCTGCAGCCAGAGCCACCGCCTGGGGCCTATCCGTCCATTAAGGTAGGAACACCGTCACACATGCTACCAAGACATTGTAGGCCTACCCTTGGCACTCCTACACTGGGACGAGAGGCACATCACCTTAGAGGGCGCTGGAGGGGAAGGGTCGCCCCGTAGCAAACAAGGCTTTCTGACCGCTGCATATCCTCTGGATAGATCATCAGCCTCTGATCGGCAGCAGTCCGACACCCGGGACCCCTGCCGATCAGAGGCTGATGATCTATCCAGAGGATAGATCATCAGTTTTACAGAACTGCAGAACCCCTTTAACGTGAATATTTTTTTCTTGAACCCGAGGATCGCTTTAGTGTCACGACTGATTGGTGTACATACAAATATCTTATTTATCTAGTCCTCATTTTATTATCTGGTTGTGCTTCCATTAGAGATGCACACATGAAGATAAAGGATTCATTCCAACATGACAAGAACATAGAACAGAGATAAAATGTAAGCGTTAGATGAATGGAACAATGTGAATGATCTCTTTGACACATTATTGGTAATATATAAGAATTAGCCCCTCTTTAGATATACTCAATTTATACTGCACTTTCCATGAGCAGACTATCATGGATGAGAATGTAATTTTCTTTTTTACACTATTATTTGCAATTACTTTTACTACTTTGAACTGCTTAGGAATACTTTAATGATCTATATAATCTAATTATAATCAAACCAGAAATGACACAGAAAATGAGAATATGTAGGAAATTCAATTTCAGGTAATTCCAGTCTTGCCATAAATCAATTTTATTAGTCTCCAGCTGGTAACCACTGTAGCATTTCTAACAAATAGCTTCGCTTTACATGGTGAACAAGAACTGGTGAATTATGCCGTCCAGTCAACATTATAATAATCATAATAGAGGAAGCGGGATTCACTGCATAGACCTTACAGGATGTATATTATGGAGGAAGCCACATAAGGATCACGTCTTATTGAAGTTCTAACACACTTTGTAAACACTGAAGCGAACCTTTCTGCTATCTTCTATCTATTCTAGTCCCCATAAGTGCCTACAGATTTACAAGTTTATTGTATGTGCTTGACCTACATGCATTGGTTCTTTCTGCAATGCATTCTTAGCGACCATATTTAATTCCCTAACAGTTTGAGTACAAAAGCTGTTTTCTCAAAGTGCTTTATGCAAATGATAATGAGGATTTGGAAAGAAAAGCATTCAGACAGAAGAGAAATATAATGATATATTAAGGTTGAAGTAAAATGTAATTTAGGTGGACCGTTCACTTCCCGTAAAGTTAATAGTATTACATTCACTTTAGAAATATTCCATAAATTACCAACTAACTCGCTAAATGGAAAGTAATTATAGCCGAATATTTTTTTGTTTGTATCCAAGCAAAAGAAGACAGGGAAGATTAAACGTGCCAATCAAGTATGCCCATCTATTAATGTGGTAAATTGCTTCTTATAAGTAGTGGTAAAACAGCTCTTTATACTATTCCCTGTGTAAGCATAGCATCGTTTGGAGACAACTGCACTCATATATTAGCCCAATGGCAGAAGAAATTGGCAGACAATTTTTTAAGTCATTTATTATGACTCTCCACGTCTGTTTTTGGCATAAAAAAGTTGCACGGCTTTGTTTTGTACCTTTAAGTGGCCATGTGCCTAAATTATGTCACACGCAGTGTTTTTACATCACCTTTTACACGAGAGAGTGGCAGTGGTGGTGTGGGGGAGTGGCAGGGATATCAGACTCAACATATTCATTAACATTTACGCCAGTTTTGAGGATTCAAAACTAGGTACTTGTGCCTCATCATAAATTAAGTGCATTCTCCAGCAGAACAAGGAGTATCAAAGACTGGCACTGCATTTATGAAGGTGGAAGAGAGAAGGAGAAAGATGAAATTTCATGTTGCAAGTGTTATATATTCAGATAGATAAAAACCTGTCTACATATCTAAGGCCCGTTTCACACTTGTGGCAGGCATTTCAGCAGGCTGTCCTGGCAGAGAGCTCCCTGGATCCATTGCTGGACATTAGCAGTATTTGTCGAGCCAAATCCTGGCATATTTCTGCCAGACCACATTATAGTCAATGAGGCTTGCAGGCATTCTGATAATGTCCGGCAATACTGGATCCAGAGAGCTCCTATAGCATGTTCTCTGCCAGAACAGCCTTGCAGACATGAAAGATTTGACATCCATAATGACATCCAAAACATAAATGACAAGAATGACTAATAACATCTTTGTAAAATTCCCAGTTTAGCTTCCCAGCCAATATTTAAAGAGGAACTTTCATGGGTCCACACACTGCTAAATAAGTAGCAGGTTTTGGAGGGCATGGACCGGGGAGTTGGGGGTACTTATTATTTCTTCAGGGCGCAGCTCCGTTGGCCCACTGCGCCCCTGTGAAGATCCCGGGAGAAAACCTTCTCCCTGGCTGTGACGCTCTCTGCTGCGATTGGACAGCGCTACAGCCAGAGAGAAGGAGACGCCTATTGAGAATCCCTGGCATCTCCTCCTCCCTGTTCTGATGCTATGAATTTGCATAGCGCACGCGGGATCTTCACAGGGGCGCAGCGGGCCAACGGAATAGTAAGTACCCCCAACTCCCCGGTCCATGCCCTCCTAAACCTGCTACTTATTTAGCAGTGTATGGACCCATGAAAGGTCCTCTTTAAGGGCATCTGTCAGCAGATTTGTACCTGTTGCATGTGCGCCGGCAGTTCTCTTTTGTACCACGAGCCTCTTTCATGTATTGTGCCAGATACTGAAGTGTACGGCGCAATGCAAGACTGGAGATCAGGTACATGTGAACATGAGACCAACACAGATGTCTTCAGCTGCCAAGTGCCCATGTAACAGGTCAGCCAGTTTCATAGGCACAAGTGAGCTGACAGAAGCCATATGAAGCCACTGTTTGTACCAAGCTAGTAGAAACTTTCATCAACTATGCATCTGGTGCAGAATGTCATGATTCATCAGAAAGTTGAAGCCTAGTTGCATGTTGAACTTCTTCATTGCTCCAATGCCAGCAATGTTCATCCAGTTACCATAATAGATAACCAGCTACACTGAACCAGGTAGCTTTCATCATGTTGCAAAAAAAACTCAAAGTCTAGAGCACATGGTACTTGGAGAACCCTAAATAGGAAACTCCATGGCTTTCTAACTCAAAAGATTATAGTACTGGTCCGAGGATCCCTTGTTTGCTTTAAAAGGAGTCTGTTACCAGAAAATTCAGGATTAAACCAGGTTTCAGGTTAGTCTTATAGGGCCATCTCTGTTGAATATAATAATACCTTTCACTTAACAATCCATTTGTTCATTCTGGAGGAAAAGTACTTTTATTCCATATGCAAATGAGCTGATAATTGCACCGGGGGGGGGGCAATCTACTCTGTGCACCCTTGCTCCTCCTGCTTTGTCTGAGCCTCTCCTTCGTAATTAACAGGACAAGGCGCGATGACCTGCCAGGAGCGTCAATCAAGCGGGAGGGACTGGCAGAGGAAGTAGGAGGAGCAAGAGTGTACAGAGTGTCTTGACTCTTAACTGCTTAATTGCATATAGATTAATATTATTATTTTTTTCTGCAATAAAGCAGTGGATCTCTAAGTAAAAGGTAGCACTGAATTCAGCTGAGCTATCCCTACAAGGCATTGTGCCTGGTTTACCAGTGAATTTCCTGGTGAGGCACCCCCTTTAAGGATTGGCAGTGAATCCTCACTTACAGAAGAATTTGTCCAAGCCTGCCAGTATCCGCTTATCTCAGGTCGGTTCTCAATGTTGCTGGAGGGGACCCCATGATCTATTATCTTGAAGCTGTTACCTGTCTCTGTGTGTGAATGTGTTCTTGGCTCACATAGCTAAAAGATTCAAGCCCAAGACAAGAGCCAGTCAACGGGAGACTGACAGAAGCTCCGAAGAGTTTGAGGGACAGGTTAGTCAGAGGGCTACCACTGAAAAAAAGTATGTCTTTGGAACAGTTAGGGATTTGTGAAAGGGAGGGGAGTATCAAGTAATATTGGCATGTAGCTGTATGGTGGTCTCCCTGGCACTCCAGTTCAATACTGCATTTTATCCCCAATGCAATTACCTTAAACATCATCCTAAAATATAACAAGATGCCTCAGAAGATTTTTTTTTTTTTTTATAATCGAATCATATGTAAAAGTTAATGATTTAAAGGATATGTGTAGTTTTTTTTTAATTAACATGATTATTACAGTTGTATCTTTATAAAACATCACATATATATATATATATGTATTTGCATATCTGTGCTTTTGTGGAAATTTGACATGTAGTGAGCATCTGAGTTGTAATGAGAAAAAAAAAAGATATCAGTTCCCCACCGTATCAGTGTTCATTAATTCAATTCCTAGAGAACCACATCTGAAAATAAAATGCCATAAGTCATTCTTCGTCCAAGCACCATTTATTACAATTGGAAAAAATTCACACAATGCATGAAAAATCCAATTTATCATTCATAGTATGCAACATGAAAGTTTATACGGTCCATTGCTTCTTTCCCAGGTTTATTTTTTTTATTCTCCTCTCCATCTCTCTTTATTTGGCTATCATGTCAGGCGCTGTGAACTATTCTAATAAGTGAAATGCATTATGGGGTTTCACAGAAATGTAAAAGAATAATAAACCCAGAGTCATCCCATGACTTCGTATGAAAATTGCAGTGGTCTTATTCTGGATGCACTTAGTAAGTTCAAGAAGTATGGAACTAATTTTTATGCTAAAAAAATACAGTGACTTGGAAAATTGTCACATCCTGCAGAATAAAGATGAGACATTTTGAAATATTCTGGAACAAATGGCATTTCCACTGAAAATCCACAATTTACTAAAGAAAAAGTAAGTTAGTCAGTTGTTTTCTACCCAGGCTTTTTGACTATATTGAATTTGATGATACTTTTTTGAGGTGGTTCTTTTACTAGCATTTCATGTTTTGAATTGTTGATTGACGTGAATGTGATTTTTCCACTTGCACTTTATCTTCATTACAGATGGCAGTCATTTTGTGGAATATGTGTCTGCTCATTATATGTGTTTTTTTAACAATTATTATGCTATGCTTCCTGGTAGAGATGAGCGAAGCGATTCATTGATTCATATCGAATCTTGGGATTTTTCAGCTGCGAAGCGAATCCGAATATTAAGTGATTCGCTTCGCTTTTGTACGCATCACTACGTAGTTTGTCCTCTAAATTATACGCTATTCTACGTATAATTTAGTTACTCTATACGCTGTTGCACAGACTCCTTCCTGGTAGTTACTCTACACGCTGTTGCGTACGAATTCTATTCAGCGATACAGACTCCTCCCTGGTAGTTCTGCCCCCTTCTCCTGCGCGCGAGGAAGACGTGGCAAGTCAGCAGAGTAAGATGGCGGCGAGACAGCAAGGTTCTGACTGGGGAAGCATGTTGTGGGCAGACGACCCCTATGAGGAGAAGGAACTGGAGGAGATCTATCTCTCACAGCTCAACAGGAAGTCGGATGAGGTGCCTGCTGAGGTGGTGACTCCACTGGCGGACACGGCGGAGGCGGCAGGAGTTCCCGCTCCGCCGCGCAAGGACTACTCCTTACGCCAGAATTTGATGGTCCCTGAGGCTGTCACCTGGAATGCCCAGACCCTCTGGGAATATAAAAAGCTGGTGGAGGAGTGGGTGGTGCAAGTTTTGGAGCACCCACGGTCCGGTGACCCTAAGCTGGAGCGCCAAAGGGGAACTGTTATTTGGTTCAACGTGGAGCGGGGAGTCGGTTTCATCGGCGATGAGGAGACGGCGAAGGAATTGTATGTTAACCACCGTTTGGTTAAGCGGCTGTATCTTCCGCCCGTACGCCACAATCTACATGAAGGGGATTACTTGGAGTATACCCCCATGAAGAGCCTCCAAGGCTCCTTTGCTACTGGGGTGAAAGTCTTAAAGCGACCACCTACTCCTGCAGCGCCCCCGGAAGACTGGAGTGAGGAGGCCCAGGCCGCAGAAGAGGCTTGTGACCTTGAGATTTGAAGAGAAATCCCAAGGTCAGGATCAGCCGAAACCCCTGATTCCTGATTTGCCGCCACCGATACCACCGATCCTTCATGTGGGACAGATGACCACCAACACTTTAGTGTACCATCCAACTGTGGTACAGTACCACTACCAACTGCCATGCCCATGGCAGTTGCAGGCCGCACAGTCCGCCGCTCGTGGAAGAGCGTTACCATTACCATTACCATTACAGCCGGAGATTCTGTCACCTGGTATGCCGGCAGGAGGATCTGGCCACTACAGAGTGATGGGCAGGGCCCAAGTTACCACTGCCTTTGCCAGTGTGACAGCCCAGTCACCAAAAAGACCATCCTTGAGAGGTCGGCGGGGGTCTGCTGCCGCAGCCAGGGCCGCTTTCATGATGAGGCAGGAGCGCCCTCTCATGTCCTTTAGCTCCAGCAGCAGTGAGGAGGACCTGCTGGCCTTTAAGTAATTCCTGCAGTTTTTATGGGAGCCACAACATGGACTTATCGTGAAGGGTGGGCACTATTACGTGCTCCTCATCCCTTTTTTCCCCGTTTTCAGGTTATTTGGGGAGCCCCTTTTCTTTTTAAAGGGAACCTTTGCTGCTATTTTTTTACCCATTTGGATTACAATTTTGCCTATGTGGATTACAAATTGCGACTGAGTTTGGGACTCTGCTCCAGTTCTATGACAAGCGTCAGAAGAAAAGAGACTTAAACGTGTCCGTGAGCATACTAGGTAGGTGATATTTAAAATGTTTATATTATACTTATAATAATGTATTTGCACTATTTACCATATATATGTCTCGAATATTCGCTCTGCCTCTGAGGAGTGCACGCCGCAGCCTCTCCTCGTACGTGCCTGCGTATTACATAGTCGCTTAGACAATAGTACGCTGAGATTTGTAAGCTATTTGTACGCTCATGCGTACGTCTTCCAAGAAGTTGCGTACATTTTGTAAATGAACGTTCGTTATTAGTGAGCGAATGTTCGCTAATAGCACATAATAACATATATTTTGTACGCAAATACAACGAATCTATTTGTCGATTATACGAATTTTAGGAAAAGTTCGGCGAATGTTCGGCGAATAATTTTTTGAATGATTCGCTCATCTCTACTTCCTGGCTTTGTAAACATCCTACATATGGCCCTAATCCTTTGCCTGGACATACAGCAGTAAAAGAGCACCATGTGCTGACAACTATAGAGGCTCTGGGGTTAAATCATAAATGTAACACCTGAGAAGTGACCACATGTTTTTTTTTTTTTTCCAGAAATGAATGCTCAGTGCCCAATATGTGGGGCCCTGCTTGAGACACACCACTCCCTGTAAATTGTTAGGCAGGTTCTCCTGGGTTCTGAAATGCCATAAATGTGGATGTAAACTGCTGTTTAGGTATAGTACGCTGCAGGATTTTGGAAAGACCACCTTTTGGCTTTTGAAGCACAAATTTTGGAGGATTGGTTTACGGGTTCAATCTTGCTTTTGAGCAGCATCTGGGATAACATCAGAACCATTTTCTGAGAACCATAGTTTTTTTTTATTTTTCTTTCGATGGAGTTGTGCCACATTCTTTCCGCTTGTTAATAAAATCGCCAATGTCTTATTCCCAAAACCAGAACACAAGGTCTGTCTAAACAAAACCAGGTGAGCAGAACAACTTCACGCTGAAAATATATTACCCATCATAAACCCTTTCTTAGCATTTGAGATGTCCTCAGAGCCCCTATACCTGCAGAAGGGGTCATGTATCAAAAACCATACAGATGAATATTCACCAAAGAAATACTGGACCAAATCCATAACTTGGCCATGTGCTGCTCATGATTGGAATTAGGCCATCCACCATCATCACCTTAACGTCACCTTAATCAGGGCTCTGCAAGATGTGGTAATTAGAGAATGCACCCTGTACTTTCTTTAACCCCTCCATGTTTCATATGCGCATGTGCAGGACATTATGACGGGTTGGATGAAAGTGGTATGAAGTCACACAAGATGCCCACAAGAAAATATATCAGTGGGCAGATTCTGAGCCAAGCACTAACCTCTTAAAACTTGGTTGTAAAAGGCCATTAGCGTACACACAAGCCTCTAATTGACATCAGAGGCAGGGAGGCTAGTGGGAGAATCTGTAGACCTTCTTAAGGTGTATGTGTTGCTGTAGCAAATGTTATTTCCTTGATGGACAACTTGTTTGATGATCTGACCGACTTTCATGCTTCTCCCCAGCAACAGAACTACAGTCTTGTAATGTATTAAGTTCCATTTATTTCATTCTTTTTATTTTCAAACTATTATTTGTTGCATTGTATTTGTATGTCGTTGTATTTTTACCTTTTGATAACTGTATTTTTTGTATGCACTGTCCTTTAGATATTAAAACTTCACTTTAATAAGAGCCTTCTTGTGTTCTACAACAATTTCACAACCTCAGAAGAAACATTATGTATATTGGTGTAGTAACCCTGTGAATGCTAGAGAAAGGAGTGGGTGGAGTAGGTAATTATGAGTTACCTAGTTTAAGGCATCTTGTCCATTTAATATGACAAGTGGTGGCAACTAAATATCCCTTAAATGTGGAAGTCAGATAGCTAAAGGGGTAAGATTTAGAGTATCCATGTGGCTCAAAGTAGTCTAATGGGAGGTTGACATTAAAATCTGGGGTGGGACTCTTTAAGCTCCCATCCTAAATCTAATTTGTGATCCTGACAGACCTGATCTTTACGGATGTGGAGATACCCAATATGTCTCTTTTTTCTTTTCTTTTTTTTATTGTAAATGACTTGATGAGGGGAAAGGGGTACTTTTTTTTATAAAACACTTTTCTTTTTAACTTTTTGTTTTTGTCCCACTATGGGCCTTCAACTTTTAAGGGGGTGTGGGCCTCATAGGCCTCCGTGACTGGCTGGCCCCAAGGCCTTTGTAAGGCCTGCTGCTGCCTTACCACCCCAATGGGAAAGAGAGGAAGCTCCTTTACTCTGCAAACTCCTTAGATGCCACAGTCAACACTGACTGTGGCATCTAACAGGCTAATGCGCCAGCATCACTGACACCTGTGACATGGTGTTCATTGTCTAGGGGTTAAAATGATTTAATCCAGTTATTAAAGGTTGTCTGTCACCTAGTGTAAGCTCTACTAAAGGGGTTTTCTGAGATAATTAAAAATCTCGGGCAACCTCTAATAATTTCTTAAAATAAAAAAATTAAAAATGTACATACTGACCTGTTTCTCAACCGCCATTCTCTGCAGTGCTGGCCTGGTATATCCACTGCTGTTTGTTTTCAAACAGCTGCAGTAAAGAGCATGGATATGGCATGTAACCGATGCAGCCAATCACTGTCCTGAGCAGTCTACAGCGAATAGCTGTTGCAGGGAGGTGTCAAATTCAGGCATTTTTCTGCACATGTCACTGACTACTGTGACAGTGATTGGCTGCAGTCATTTGCCATATGCAGGACCGGTGACGCAGAGAATGGTCCTGGAGAATCAGGTGAGTATATGTTTATTTAAGACATTGTAGGGGTTGTCCAAGATTTTTAATTATCATAGACAACTATTCTAAGGCCTTTGAACTACAGCTGCAGTACAAATGAATGCACAGTCACAATACAGTACTACATTAGCAGCTGGTGAGCTTGGATTATCAATCTAAAGGTGGATATTCACCTTAACTGGCTTTGGAATGCGTTTAGAGGACTCATGAGCTCACCTATATGAAGTCCTTTCAATGCATTCCAGGGCTAGTTTGTGAGTGCATAGTGGGGAGGCAGATGGAGGACATGCGGTGAGTTTCCACATACAATGTCCTAAGGTCAGTAGCAGCAGTACTATTCAGTTATTCCTGTACTTAATAGAGTTGTCGAAGGGGCCAGGTTCTCTTTAAAATATTTTGAGGGTCGATTAAAGGGTTTTCTGTCTTAGACATTTATAGAAAATCCACAGGATAGGGGCTCATGCACAAGATCTTTGGATGTTTTGCTGTCCACAAATTGTGGATCTGCAAGACACGGATCCCGGCCATGTGCATTCTGTATTTTGCAGAACGGAACAGCTTGCCCCTAATAAAAAAAAGTCCTATCCTTGTCCATAATGCGGAGAATAATAGGACATGTTCTATTTTTTCCTGGAAACGGAACACTGAGTCATTTCTGTTGTTTTTTGGCCCCCATTGAAGTGAATGGTTCCGCATACGGTCCGTAAAGAAAATAGAATGGACACGGAAAAAAATATGTTCGTGTGCATGAACCCTAAATGTTCAATTGGCATGTTTTTCATCTATGGGACCCAGACCTATCTGCAAAACAGAGGTCCCTCATTTCTGAAAACTGCTTGGTGAATGGAGAGAGATGCAAATACGCAACCAACTCTTCAGTAAGGCACTATTAGAAAACACTTCACGGAATGGATAGAATGGAAAGGGTATGATGTGAACTCAACCTACTACAAACCTCATTATCTATAAAAGAATGATTGTCACCCTCTGTGTTTCTGCTGTCCTGGGTTATGAGTAGGTAGCAGGCACTAACATAAGCGCACCAAGCTTACACAGTCATCCCTTAACCAGACTACATCATGTAAAAGAATATTTAAAAGTACTATTTCCTAGGCTGTGGATTATTCTAGTTGGAGAATAAGTTAAACTTGCCCCTAGATAATATGCTACATCCTCCAGAGATGTTTGCTTTCTTCTTGAGAATGAAAACTATGCTTCTTCACATTTTAACCAACTCTTCTGTAATCAGTTTTGCTCAAGAAATCAACTGTGTCCAATACATCTTTTTTGACAACTGCCTTCTTCTCCTCATAAGTACATTATTCTTTCACTTCTGACTTGTCAGCCATGCCTTCTTCAGCTAATAATACCTCTTCCTCAATCAACTGATGATAACACTAGTCAGATACCGTTTCCTAGCGTTTGCTTTCAGAATTCACTGCTTTTTCATCAGATAGTTACACACACACAATCATGTTCCCAACCTCTTCAGCTCTTAAAAGAAGCAGCCAAAGGGTATAATTAACACATTTCTGCTAAGACGTTTCTCACTGTTATTTTCCTTACTGCTTGTAATATTGACTAAATCTAAGGATAAGTTAAGCAGGGGCATTGTTTAAAAAAAGATATAGAATATAATAAAATATATAGAAATACCTCCCCTAACAGCAAAAACGAATATAAGGAAAATTAAAAAAAAAAAAAAAAAAAACGGAAAATATGGCACAAATGGAACAAATTTCAACATTCAGAAAAGATCATTCACTACTTTAATTAAATACTATACTATTATTATGCTTTTAATTCCACTTAGTAGCCTTAATGCCCTTCCTTGTTCACCTAATTTTCACTTCATATCTTTCTTTGTAATGTACTTATGTACAAGAATTTTGTTTTAGATGCTGTATCAAGTTAAGGTACACACAAAACGAATCACAGTGCAGAGTAAAAATACATCACCCAACAACACCAAGTTTTAAATGTAGCACAAAATACCAACTCCAACAGTACCGCATACCACAGTGCGGCACAAATTACATCACAGTAATGACAGCTACATTACTCTATAAATATTAGCCACATTGCCCATGTAAGTGCAAATTATATTGTGATAGTGCATGTCCACTATAATACACCAAATATAAGAGTATATACATGGCTCCTCCATTCACAGTATATACACATTTCCACTCCTAGTATATACTCGGCTCCTCCACTCATAGTTTATACCCAGATTCTCCACTCACAGTACATAATATCTCTTCCACTCATAGTATACACACATCTCCTCCACTCACAGTATCTAACCGGCTCCTCCACTCATTGTATACACACATCTCCTCCACTCACAGTATACACACACATCTCCTCCACTAACAGTATACACACACATCTCCTGCACTCATTGTATATACACATCTTCTCCAATCATATAAATCTCCTCCACTCACAGTATACACACATCTCCTCCACTCACAGTATATACACATCTTCTCCGCTCATATACATTTCCTCCACTAACAGTATTACACATCTCCACATTATATACACAACCAAGGGGTTGAAAGCAAAAAAAAAAAATCTGCAAATCCATTATGGATCTGTATATTCTGGCTCTGATGGGGCGATTTTACCAATGTAACTATCGATATCAACCTTTTAACCCACAAACTACAGGCCTTAGATTTAAATTACATTAAACTTCTAGGACATTGATCAAGCTTTTAAGGAATGCCTACTCACTGTACCATTTAATCGATGCTGAATGAATCCCTACAAAAGTAAGAGATTGTGCAAATAAGGGTGGGTTCACATCAGCGTTATGCTTTCCGTTTGTGTTTTCCGTTATAACATGGTTATAACGGAAAATAACGGAAACCATAAGACGGAAGTCAAAACGGAAGCCTTTAGAGGCATTCCGTTTTGATCCGTCATAATATAAGCCTATGAGAATAATAACGGATCCATTTGGTTCCCGTTATGCAAGACGGAAAACAAAGTCCTGTCGACAGGACTTTTTTTTCCGTTCTGCATAAGGGAACTCAGACAGATCCATTATTATTCTCATAGGCTTCTATTATGACGGATCAAAATGGAATGCCTCTAAAGGCTTCCGTTTTGACTTCCGTCTTATGGTTTCCGTTATTTTCCGTTATAACCATGTTATAACGGAAAACACAAACGGAAAGCATAACGCTGATGTGAACCCACCCTAAGACTTCTTTCACACTTATGTTATTAGTTCCGCAGGCTGTTCCGGCCTACTTGCACGACCACCAAAGTGGTGGACCACAACTAGTCAACAGTCCCTACTTATTTACATGCTAGGGCTTACCAAGGAAAAGCAGAGGGAAAATAACAATAAACAAACTGACAGGCAGGCAAACAAATACTGAGAGAAACTAGGAACCAAGGTACCTGATCAAAACCAAGATAGAAAAATGAAGCCAAATCAGAAAGCAGATCAGCAAACAATACCAAGCCAAGGTCATACATGAGCAGTCCAGGTCCAAATACGTCAGGCAGAAGCGAGTCCAAGAACCAAGCCAGGGTCAAACCAGGAGATGCAGAAAAGCCAAATCAGAATCCAAGAATTAGGGTCAAAAGTAGCCAAAGTCAGGAGGTCAGGAGTATCCACAATCCAAAGCACTGGTGAGGTATATAGAACCATTCACAGGCAATTTGTGACCAGCAGATAGCCTGTTTAAATACCCTGCACTTCCTGGTCACGTGACAGGCCTGACATCATGTAACCTATGATGTCAAAATACCTGAGGTCAGTGTCTCCCTGGCAACCGAACACAGGCAGGTACATAGAGAATTGCGTCTGCTAGCGCTGGTGTCATTATCAGGGGCGTAGCAATAGGGGAAGCAGGGGAAGCCACTGCTTCGGGGCCCGAGGGCAGAAGGGGCCCGGGAGCAGTAGCAGAGCTGCAGCATCAGACTGGAGCAAGGGAGCGTCAACACATACACCCACCTCTGCCTCCTTCCCCCACTTTGTACTAACCTCATGGGGGGGGACTGTGGAGGACTTTGTTTGTCCTCCGTAGTGGCTAGAATGGAGTTGCTTGAAGGAGGTCTGTGACATCACTGGTCACATGCTTCTTCATGGTCACATGACCAATCCCGACTGCAGGAGCTTGTTGAAGGAGGAGGGGCTGCCTTCCTGGAGGACACAGAGCTTCATGGGGATCAGGTAGGGGCAGCAAATGGAACTCATACTGTATATGAGGGGGCAGGTAGAGTACTCAGGGGCAGTGGGGTTCAAGTGGAGTGGAGTTTGGGGCAATTACAGGGGTTTATAGTACAGATATGGGTGTATTCTGGGGGCCATGGGGGGCTTTATGGGGTGTAAATCTGTGAGGGGGGCTTATGGTGTATTCTGGGGGCCATGGGGGATTTGAGGGGGGGAAATCTGTGAGGGGGGGCATGTGGTGTATTCTGGGGACATGGGGCAGATCTGAGGGGGGCTTTATGGGGTGTAAATCTGTGAGGGGGGGGGCATGTGGTGTATTCCGGGGGACAGAGCAGGAGAGGGCTCCAGCATAATGGGGGGGGGGCCCGTACAAAAATTTGCTGTGGGGCCCAGTCAGTTGTAGCTACGCCACTGGTCATTATGTTTGTTATCTTCACATTTCTTCATTTAACTGCTGTATGTCACTTTACATTTTCATAATTCTTGACTTTTCACCACCTCACTAACATTTTCATATTCATGTTTTCCATACTTTTCTGCACTTTTTTCCTTTTCTGCACTCTTTTGTGATTTATTTGTTGCCTCACGTTTCACTCATTAGTTAATTATATGTAACTCATGCTTGGTCTGATTAAAGGGGTTATCCAAGCTTTATAAAAAAGCCCCCCTATATGCCCGGGCCCCCCACACTGAATATACTTACCTGGTGTCACCCGCGATGCTAGGGAGGCTTGTCCCCATCCCCGGCTGCCATTGGCTGCCCCCTCCCAACACCGAATGTTTTCAACCGCACACGGGGAGAAGCAGCAGCAGGGACCAGGAGCGAGGCAGGGAGCAGGGAGCCAAATAAGTATATTCAGTGTGGGGGCCTGGCATATGTGGGGGCTTTTTATACTTTACTCTCAGATAACCTCTTTAATTATTGGAGTTTTGCCCTTCCCTTTTTTCAGTCCTGGATCTGATACTCTTATAAATTTGGACATAATTTTTTATTATTGTTATCATATAATCTTGTGTGTCTAAATGGATATTGTTTGTTTGAGCAAGATGGCATAATGTATCTTTATTCATACCATAATTAAGATGGCCACCATGGTGTGCATTGTTTTCAGCACATGCCCCGGCTTCTGACGCACTCAGTGATTCCATGTACTGCGTGTATGACATGTGCACTCCGCATCTTCCGGGAGCCGCGGGCTTGTCAGAGCAGCAGCTTGGACAGCAAAATCATATCTGCCATGTATGGAGGGGAGCTAATCATTGCCTTAGTGACTTCAGGTATGTGAAAACTTAAGTCATCTATGATAATACAGCTGATGCAATCACTGTATACCAATGAGGTTGTGAGTTGCCCCCACAGTTATATTTTATTGGTCTTTTTTGTTTGATACCTCCAATTATCTATCTTTTTCCCACCCCTTAAACATGATTTTCATGTAACGTTACCTTTTCTTAATATTTATTCAGTCATTAATCATGTTTATATACTGTATTGCGTAGATGGTATATCTCAATCTAAAACTAAATCTTATTGTTAATTATTTATTTTGAATCATAATACATGTAATTATGCCCAAAACGTTCTGCCACCTGACCACCACCATTAATATGAGTTGGTTTTAATGCTTTTTAAATATTTAACAGCGTTTTGCCTTAATCATCATAATTTATATACATAAAATTAACTTTTTTCACAGACATTGCATCTAGTATGATTATTTATTCATGAATTACTCCATATGCTTTGTATTGATGTTTTATGAATACTTAGCATTGGTATATGTTGTTGCGCCTATTGCTTTTGGGTAATTTGAGTGTTTGGTCAAAAACAAAGTCCTGGTTGCTGCAGATCATGCCAAAGTGATGAAGTTTCGTGCATAGAGTCAGAGGCCTGGAGAAGCTGGGGAGTTGAACAACCTCATTAGTATTCACTTCAGTGAATATTAATTAAGCTCTGCTGGATATTGGGTGGGGGGCTCTCTCCTACCACATAGAATTTTACTAAAAAATTAATTTACAGGCTTTGACTGGGACTTGAACCCCAGACATTCTGTGTGGTAGACAGAAGAATTACCATAACACTACAGACCTGCTCCTTTTGTGCTTAAAAAGCTATTTTCTTCCAAGGCATAATATTAAACCCTTAGACCCCATTCACACGACCGTATGTTTCTTTCCGCATCTCTCCGCGTTTATGCATACCCATAGGAGAAAAATATGCGGAATGCACACCGTGTGCATTCCGCAGCCGTATCTCACGGCGGTTTGGCCGCAAAAAAAATTAAACATGTCCTATACTTATGCGGAACACTGCGGAAGACTTTCCGTATGTCTTCCGTATTTTTGCGGATCCATGTCCGTATACAGATGTAGCAACACTAGCGATCACAAGAGAATCGCGTGAGCGCAGAACAATACCGTAAATAAAGTACGCATCTGATGATTTGTACACTAATGCTATTCATTGTACTGTACTGCGTACGCATTCGTATGCTAATGCTATTCATTGTACGTTAATGCGAACGCATTAGCATACGAATGCTATGCATTGTACGCTACTGCGCACGCATTTGTACGCTAATGCATACCAATTCACCTAATTAGCGTACTTTTAATGCGAGTGAAAGGAGTGAAAGAGGAGAAGTCGTGATTCGTTAGCAACGCTATATCTGTATATGCATATATTCATATTTGGCTCTAAGGTGACAGTTTTAAAACACTTTTTTTTCTATTTTTTTAATTCACAGTCAAAATCTTTATGTAAAATAATTTCAAAGACACCTTCTGTATTTTTGTGGATCCGCAAAAAAAACGGAAGACTTTTGATGCTTCCGTATCCGTTTTTTTGCGGAAGTACCTCTGTACTTCCGTGCTGTATTTCTACGGAGCTAGGAACACATACGGTCGTGTGAATGGGGCCTTAAGGACATACATGTACCACAGAAGTCCATGCTTTACAAATCGTGCCTACTCTAGAACGCAACGGGCACCATAGCAGCCATTCCTGCTGTTTTAAAGAGCAGACAATCAGGGCTAATGTCTGTAATCAGCGATAACGCTAATCACAGATATTTAATCCCTCAGATACCTGTATGGGGCATTGAAATTCCTGATGTCACCCTGCATATGGTTTACATGGACATCAGAGACAGCCCCAAACTGGCCTAATGTTTCAGATACTGACAATGTCCAAATGGACAGGTGGTTTTCAGGCTATACAGTTGATGACTAGAGATGAGCGAGTAGTGTTCGATCGAGCCGGTATTCGATCGAATACTACGCTATTCGGCATACTCGATTTCGATCGAGTATAACGGCGATGGCGCACTTAGAATTCGTTTCCCCTCCCACCTTCCCTGGCGCTCTTTTTCCACCAATCACCATGCAGGGGGGGTATGACAGGCCCGCGGAGCACGCTGGCAGCGCGAAAACGGCGTCTACATGGATTGGCTGGAAAAACCACGTGACCTCGAATATTAATAACTCAGGTCTTCCTGCTCGTTCGCATATGCTGCGTGAACTTAGTCAGGGACAGAGGCTGGAGAAGGGAGAGATAGGTTTTAGCTGTTGGACAGGCAGGAGCGTGATTAAAAGCCCTTATCAGGGCTACTATAGTGCAGTACAGTGATAGCTTTACTACTATATACACTCTGCAGAGAACGGCTGCTGTATTCAGGGATAGCTGCTGGAGTAGGGACAGAGAGAGGCATTAGTGGTGTATTAGGTGCTCTGCTACATACCAAACTATATTTGGCACTACTGTTCTGCGTTCTTTTTGGCTGCAAAACCCTGTTATATACCTAGTGTGTATATGCACCATCTGATCTTCTGGCAGTATACGGCTGTGTACATTTTTTTTTTTTAAATACAGTTTCTTTGGCTCTAGTGTTCTGGGTTCTGTGTGCCTGCAATACCCTTTTTGTATACCAGGTGTAAATACCCACCGTCTGACCTGTTAGTACACGGCTGTGTACTCAGACATATTTAAAAAAAAGTCCTGTTATTTGGCACCTGTATTGTGCGTTCTGCGTGCCTGCAAAACTCTTTTATATACGTGCTGTTAATACCCACCGTCTGACCTGTTAGTACACGGCTGTGTAATCAGACATATTTAAAAAAAAGGCCTTTTATTTGGCACCTGTATTGTGCGTTCTGCGTGCCTGCAAAACTCTTTTATATACGTGCTGTTAATACCCACCGTCTGACCTGTTAGTACACGGCTGTGTAATCAGACATATTTAAAAAAAAGTCCTTTTATTTGGCACCTGTACTGTGCGTTCTGCGTGCCTGCAAAACTCTTTTATATACGTGCTGTTAATACCCACCGTCTGACCTGTTAGTACACGGCTGTGTAATCAGACATATTTAAAAAAAAGTCCTTTTATTTGGCACCTGTATTGTGCGTTCTGCGTGCCTGCAAAACTCTTTTATATACGTGCTGTTAATACCCACCGTCTGACCTGTTAGTACACGGCTGTGTAATCAGACATATTTAAAAAAAGTCCTTTTATTTGGCACCTGTACTGTGCGTTCTGCGTGCCTGCAAAACTCTTTTATATACGTGCTGTTAATACCCACCGTCTGACCTGTTTAGTACACGGCTGTGTAATCAGACATATTTAAAAAAAAGTCCTTTTATTTGGCACCTGTACTGTGCGTTCTGCGTGCCTGCAAAACTCTTTTATATACGTGCTGTTAATACCCACCGTCTGACCTGTTAGTACACGGCTGTGTAATCAGACATATTTAAAAAAAAGTCCTTTTATTTGGCACCTGTATTGTGCGTTCTGCGTGCCTGCAAAACTCTTTTATATACGTGGTGTTAATACACACCGTCTGACCTGGTAGTACACGGCTGTGTACCTAGAAATATTTTTTTAAAAAGTCCTTTTATTTGGCACCTGTATTGTGTGTTCTGCGTGCCTGCAAAACTCTTTTATATACGTGGTGTTAATACACACCATCTGACCTTGTAGTACACGGCTGTGTACTAGAAATATTTAAAAAAAGTTTATTTGGCACCTGTATTGTGCGTTCTGCGTGTCTGCAAAACTCTTTTATATACGTGCTGTTAATACCCACCGTCTGACCTGTTAGTACACGGCTGTGTAATCAGACATATTTAAAAAAAAGTCCTGTTATTTGGCACCTGTACTGTGCGTTCTGCGTGCCTGCAAAACTCTTTTATATACGTGGTGTTAATACACACCGTCTGACCTGGTAGTACACGGCTGTGTACCTAGAAATATTTTAAAAAAAAGTCCTTTTATTTGGCACCTGTATTGTGCGTTCTGCGTGCCTGCAAAACTCTTTTATATACGTGGTGTTAATACACACCGTCTGACCTTGTAGTACACGGCTGTGTACCTAGAAATATTTAAAAAAAAGTCCTTTTATTTGGCACCTGTATTGTGCGTTCTGCGTGCCTGCAAAACTCTTTTATATACGTGCTGTTAATACCCACCGTCTGACCTGTTAGTACACGGCTGTGTAATCAGACATATTTAAAAAAAAGTCCTGTTATTTGGCACCTGTACTGTGCGTTCTGCGTGCCTGCAAAACTCTTTTATATACGTGGTGTTAATACACACCGTCTGACCTTGTAGTACACGGCTGTGTACCTAGAAATATTTAAAAAAAAGTCCTTTTATTTGGCACCTGTATTGTGCGTTCTGCGTGCCTGCAAAACTCTTTTATATACGTGGTGTTAATACACACCGTCTGACCTTGTAGTACACGGCTGTGTACCTAGAAATATTTAAAAAAAGTCCTTTTATTTGGCACCTGTACTGTGCGTTCTGCGTGCCTGCAAAACTCTTTTATATACGTGCTGTTAATACCCACCGTCTGACCTGTTAGTACACGGCTGTGTAATCAGACATATTTAAAAAAAAGTCCTTTTATTTGGCACCTGTACTGTGCGTTCTGCGTGCCTGCAAAACTCTTTTATATACGTGGTGTTAATACACACCGTCTGACCTGGTAGTATACGGCTGTGTACGCCAAATATTGTAACAAAAAAAAAAATGCGGAGGGCTAGCGGAATCGGACGTGGACGTGGACGAGGACGGGGGCGCGGAAATGCTGTTGGGGGCCTTGTTGAAGCCAGTGGGGATACAATGCGTGCTGGTGAGGGGCAGCCAGGATTCCGCTCATCCAGAATCCCTGCCTTTATGGGACAGTTAAGCAGGGGGCGGGTTACACCGCTGTTGAGGCCTGAGCAGTGTGAACAGGTGGTGCAATGGATAGCCGATAGCGCTTCCACACAGTTGTCCACCAGCCAGTCATCCACACAGTCTCACTCTGACCCTCCTTCCTCCACACCTGGCCAACAGAGTCATCCCACCCTTGACCCCTCCCAGGAGCTCTTTTCGGGTCCTTTTTCAGATGTGCCGGAAGAATCCCTGGAGCTACCAGAGGAATTTGTTTGTAGTGATGCCCAACCACTTGAGTATTCGCCATCTCCTGCTGATGTGGACCCTGAACCAGCATCTGTTATCATGAGCGATGATGATGATGAGACGCAGTTGCCATCAAGGGAGGCTGTTGGAATGTCCAGTGGGCAGGAGGAGGAGCAGAGTGAGGAAGTGGAAGAGGAGGTGGTGGATGACGAAATGACCGACCCCACTTGGCCAGGGGTGATGTCCAGCGGGGAAAGCAGTGGAGAGGTGGTGGTCTGCGCAGCACCGAAAAAGGCAGCAAGAGGCAGAGGGATGTCCAGAGGCAGAGGGATGTCCACAGGCAGAGGGATGTCCACAGGCAGAGGGATGTCCAGAGGCAGAGGACAGTCCAGACAGAGAAGTGAGGCCACAGCCAGCAGGGCCGAAGCTGTTCCCGGCAGCAGGCAGTCGCGCGAAGCTCCCCCATCGAGGCCTCGTACTTCTGTGGTGTGGAGATTTTTTAATGTTTGTGCGGATGACAAACTGAGCGCGGTTTGCACACTCTGCCACTCAAAACTGAGTAGGGGCTCTGAGAAGAGCAATATGACCACCTCAGGCATGCGGCGTCACTTGGAAGTCAAGCACTGGGCTGAGTGGGAGAGAGCAAACGCAATACAACCTGCGCCAGGTCTTCCTGCCACTGCCTCTTCCCCTTTGTTGTGTGCTGCCACTGCGGTCCAGACCTCCAGCCAGGACACCTCCACATCTGCCTCTGCCTCGACTACTTTGGGGCCTTCTCCTGCTGCCTCCCCTTCCCCCGCATCTTCGCCTGCACCTTCACACTCCTCGTCCCATCAACTGTCCATCTCGCAGGCGTTCGACCGCAGGCGGAAGTACGCCTCGAGTCACCCCCAAGCCCAAGCCTTAAACTGCCACATCTCCAAACTGCTGGCCCTGGAGATGTTGCCGTTTAGGCTTGTGGAGACGCAGGCCTTCCGCGACCTGATGGCGGCTGCCGCACCTCGCTATTCCGTCCCCAGCCGCCACTACTTTTCCCGGAGTGCCGTCCCCGCCCTGCACCAGCACGTGTCGCGTAACATCAGGCGGGCCCTGAGGTACGCAGTCAGCGCAAAGGTCCACTTGACCACCGACTCGTGGACAAGCGCTTGCGGCCAGGGACGATACATCTCTTTGACGGCACACTGGGTGAATGTTGTGGAAGCGGGGACGGGGTCGCAAAGAGAGACGGCCTACCTACCACCCCCGCCCAAGATTGCCAGCAGGGGTTCTGATAAACCCCCCTCCTCTTCCTCCTCCTCCTCCTCCTCTGCCTTAACATCGCCCTCAGCCGCTAGCTGGAAGCGTTGCAGCACTGGCGCGGGGAGACGTCAGCAGGCGGTGCTTAAGCTCATCAGCTTGGGCGACAGGAAGCACAGCGCCCCAGAGGTGAGGGACGCCATATTGCAGCAGACGGAGATGTGGCTGTCGCCGCTGCAGCTAGGACCAGGCATGGTCGTGTGCGATAACGGCCGTAACCTGGTGGCGGCTCTGGAGCTTGCCGAACTCAATCACGTACCATGCCTGGCCCACGTTTTTAATCTGGTAGTCCAAAAATTTCTAAAGACTTACCCCAACCTGGCAGAGCTACTGGTGAAAGTGCGGCGCTTGTGCGCTCACTTTCGGAAGTCAACTGTAGCTGCTGCTAGCTTAAAAAAACTCCAGCAACGCCTCCATTTGCCTGAACATCGGCTGTTGTGCGACCTGCCGACTCGCTGGAATTCCACCTATTCCATGTTGGCCAGGGTGTGTGAGCAGCAGAGAGCATTGATGGAGTACCAGATTATGAATCCACGCGTGCCTCCAACTCAGCTCCCTCAGTTTGCCAACCACGAGTGGCCATGGATGGCAGACATATGCGATGTACTGCGTATCTTTGAGGAGTCCACCAAGAAGGTCAGCAGCGAGGACGCTATAGTGAGCGTAACCATCCCGCTCCTATGCGTCCTTAAAGAATCGCTCATCGCAATAAGGGAGAACGCATTGCACGCAGAGGAGACGGGGGTAGGAGGAGACGCAACGGAGCTACACAGTCAGACCACACTTTTGTCTGCTTCTCGGTGGCAGTTGCAGGAGGAGGAGGATGAGGAGGAGGAGGACGACGTGGAGGTGGCTGTGGAAGAGGAGGAGGATGCTGGCGGCGAGGGTAGCAGTCAGGCTGTGTGCGTCCCATTGGTTCAGCGCGGATGGGGCGGAGAGGAGGCGGAAGAGGAAGAGGAGGAAATGGCAAGTGATCCTTCTGGTGGGGGCAGTGACGTCATGCCTATTCAGAGTCTGGCACACATGGCTGACTTCATGCTGGGCTGCTTTTCCCGGGACACACGTGTTGTCCGGATAGTGGAGAACAAACTGTACTGGGTCTTCGCACTCCTGGACCCCCGGTATAAAGATAACGTCTCCTCTTTTATTCCGGTAGAGGAGAGGACGAATCGATTGCTGGAATACCAGAGGGAACTCGTGCAGAACATGATGGAGATTTTCCCACCCACCATCGCTGGCGGCAGAGAGGAGAGGGTCTCCCAGAGTCCCACAACATCGATCAGGCCCACAGCCACCAGGGGAACACTCTCCAAGGTGTGGGACACGTTCATGGCACCCCCTCGTGCAACTTCCATCACTGCGGGGCCCGCTATCAGCAGGAGGGACAAGTATCGGCGGATGTTGCGGGAGTACCTGGCAGACCGTACCCCTGTCCTCCCCGATCCCTCGGCGTCCTACACTTACTGGGTCTCCAAGTTGGACACGTGGCTGGAACTGTCCCTGTACGCCTTGGAGGTGCTTGCCTGCCCTGCCGCCAGCGTGCTATCAGAAAGGGTGTTCAGCGCAGCCGGGGGCATTATAACCGATAAGCGCAGCCGCCTGTCAACCGACAGTGCCGACAGGCTGACGCTAATCAAAATGAACAGCAAGTGGATTGACCCGGACTTTGCTTCTCCAACAGTGGAAAGCAGCCAAAAGTGAAGTGCCATCTGTATGAAGTGCCATTTCCTCCTCCACCTCCTCCTCCTCCTCCTTAACCGCCGTAGAATTGCTCCGTAAAAAAAAAAAATATATATTTATGGCTCACCTCTTGGGCCTACAAGCAATTTTTATCATGGCTCACCTCTTGGCCTACAAGCAATTTTTATCATGGCTCACCTCTGGGCCTACAAGCAATTTTTATCATGGCTCACCTCTTGGGCCTACAAGCAATTTTTATCATGGCTCACCTCTTGGGCCTACAAGCAATTTTTATCATGGCTCACCTCTTGGGCCTACAAGCAATTTTTATCATGGCTCACCTCTTGGGCCTACAAGCAATTTTTATCATGGCTCACCTCTTGGGCCTACAAACAATTTTTAAGAGGTCTCACCTCTTGGGCCTACAAACAATTTTTATTATGGCTCACCTCTTGGGCCTTAATACAATTTTTAAGAGGTCTCACCTCTTTGGCCTCCACTTAATTTTTTCGAGGGCTCACCTCAAGCTAACTTTGCGCACTCATTAAAATATTTTCACAACAAGGACCTAAGAGCCCTCGATGGGAGAGCTTTGTGTGGGGGCCTGTTATAGGGAAGAGATGCGGCCCTGCGGGCTCTAGCCTGCCTTCTCCATGAGCCTCTGGCCAGCCCACGGCCTCTTCCTGCCTTTTGCGGTCCTACGCATCCCTCAACATCCCCACTGCTTTACCTGCTAGACATGACACTGGGCCAGGTCGGGTCACTGACTTCGTCATACTCAACCACCTCCTCTTACACTGCCTCACTTTGCTCCAACAGCCTCCCTTGCTGGCAACTGTGTCTCATCATCGTCCCTAATCATTTTACACTTTAGTGCCCGTTCCACACCACCATCAGCTAGAGATGGAGCTTGCTCCAGTGTTTGGGCATCAGAACAAACAAAATCCTCAGATAGCTCCTGCGATTCTTGCATGGGTGGGAACACTGGGTTGATAACATTGGGCAGGGTGGGAGGAAGGAGGGTCAGAGTGAGGTCCCTGCAGTTTCTGCAGGCTATCGACGAGACTGGACTTTGTGGACTTGACTGGGTGGTGGACAGATTTAACAAATCTAGAAGGAGAAGGAGGGGTTTGCCGAGCTGTCTGTAAGGGTTGCGGAAATCCAGACAGAACCAAGGCCCAAAACTTGGGTGGGGGTAGCAGGTTTGCCCGTCCCCGCCTCCACAACATTCACCCAGTGTGCTGTCAGGGAGATGTAGCATCCCCGGCCTCAAACCAAAGTGTTGGTGGTCAAATGGCCTTTTGCAGTAACCGTGTTACTCGGGCGTGGATGATGTTTTGGGACATGTGCCTGGGCAAGGCAGGGATGGCACAGAGGGAAAAATAGTGATGGCTTGATTGCTTTCCCCCTTGCCTATGCCATCTGTGGTTGTCATAGGCAACGTGATTTTAAGGGGTGCAGAATTTTATCTTCTTTTTTGTCTAGTTTGGCTTGGGGTCCATGGCAATGTAGAGGAAAGAAGGTTTCCTTGTATGGTCTCACTTTACAGAGAGGTTATATTGTCTTTGGAGTGTATTGTTGAGAGGCTGTGATAGTGGCGTAATAGTGCGACTTGGGCGCGTTATATGCACCCAGACATGCTTCCCCTGCTGTCCCAGTTGCATTCCAGCAGTGTTGGCATCCTTTTCTGAGGTTTCAGGGTGGACTTGGTGACCTCCAAGTGGTCGAATTGAGATTTCCAAGTGGCGAGCATTTTTTTCCCATAGACTTTAATGGGATTCGATATTCGGTCGAATAGTCGAATATCGCGGTCTATTCGAATCGAATTTCGAACTTTCGAATATTTCACTACTCGCTCATCTCTATTGATGACAGATCGGGATAGCGATGAGGAGAATCTGAATGCATAACGTATAAGAAGCTCAACTGAGACACACTGTCAAAAATGTGAATGTAATTTAATTTAGAAAAAGACCATAAAAGATATTTCCATTCCAGTAACCTGGAAGAATAAATGTGAAAATGTCTACATGGAACATTAATAACATAATGGTTCAGTGACGCTTGCATTACAATAAGCCCATTTTCAGTTTCCTAATTTTCGCAGTATTTCATGGTAATATTCACATCTTTTACCTGCATCTCTGTTTGTGGGGCAATAAACTTCAGATTACATTCTCTAAATCAAGTATTTTATTTAATTATAATAAGAACCCCACACACACACACCTTCAATCTGTTTTTGGCATTTCAGGGTGAAGTGTCACAAATGTTTATTTTGTTACATACTCTACATATGGCCATTTTGGCATCTGCATTATGGTCAGACTCCTATACTTAAAAGGGGAGATTTATCCTAAAGGGGGAGATTTGACCCTAATATAGTTGCTCAAATAGTGACAGATGTTCAGTGCTACTGTTTGATCTGAGAACCTGCTAGCCCAAATCCATTTCTTAAAGTTACATGTGGGGGAGGGGATATTTATCAATAAAAGTACAAGGGTACAGTGGAACAGTTGCTAATTTTAAGCAAAAAAGAAGAAATGTGGCTACTAATAGAGAATCAGAGAATCAATTCAATATTAGACAATATTAGAAAAATTTGATTTGGCCAATTTGCTGATGTTTGCCAAGAAATTTGATTTGTTATGAATTCATTCATTATCATTACGTATCGCTATAAATCATATATACCCATGCGTCATGGTGGCTAAAGGAATGTATGCCGCGGGCTGCTGCAGTGAGCCCACTCCATACGTGGCCCGTGCCGGCTGAACCATACAGCAAACATCTGGCCTCAATGACAGGGAATGGCGATCCCGCCAAAACCCGTCATTTAACTCTTCAGATGCCACAGCCAACACCGATCACGACATCCGTGAGGTAAGGCAAAGAGTTGCGACTCCCTCTGTTTTCTAATCGCAGCCCCCACAGTGAAATATTTTCCCTCCCAAAAATTGAACAACAGTGATCAGAAAGTCCTACGTACCACAAAAATGGCACCAATACAATCAGAATTTTTTTTCAAAGGTTTTTATTTTTAAAAAAGTAGTAAAACAAAAAAAATATGCAAGTTTGGTAACGCCATATTCATATTGACCCTCAGAATAAGGATGTTATCTCAGACATGGTAAATTGAATGGTTCCCTTAAACAGTACAACTTATCCCCCTAAAAATAAGCCCTCATATGACTATATGAATGGAAAATTCAAAAAGTTATGGCTGTTGGAACGTTGGGAGGAAAGAACGAAAATGCAAAACCAAAAACGACCCTGTATTATAAGCTCTGAAAACAATACAAACAATGAAATACTTTCAAAAACGGATTTAGAATAAATATAAAAAGGTACACATTAAAATTGTAAATGTCTCTGTTCTGTCAAATGGAAAACTACTGAAAGAACAAAAATTATTTTTCATGTAGACATGAACCTCTTTAAGAAAAAGAATGATTTCCATATTTCAAGTGTAAAATCAAGAACTATACAAATATACAGTACAGACCAAAAGTTTGGACACACCTTCTCATTCAAAGACTTTTCTGTATTTTCATGACTATGAAAATTGTAGATTCACACTGAAGGCATCAAAACTATGAATTAACACATGTGGAATTATATACTTAACAAAAAAGTGTGAAACAACTGAAAGTATGTCTTATATTCTAGGTTCTTCAAAGTAGCCACCTTTTGCTTTGATTACTGCTTTACATACTCTTGGAATTCTCTTGATGAGCTTCAAGAGGTAGTCACCTGAAATGGTATTCCAACAGTCTTGAAGGAGTTCCTAGAGATGCTTAGCACTTGTTGGCCCTTTTGCCTTCACTCTGCGGTCCAGCTCACGCCAAGCCATCTCGATTGGGTTCAGGTCTGGTGACTGTAGAGGCCAGGTCACCTGGCGTAGCACCCCATCACACTCCTTCTTGGTCAAATAGCCCTTACAAAGCCTGGAGGTGTGTTTGGGGTCATTGTCCTGTTGATAAATAAATGATGGTCCAACTAAACGCAAACCGGATGGAATAGCATGCCGCTGCAGATGCTGTGGTAGCCATGCTGGTTCAGTATGCCTTCAATTTTGAATAAATCCCCAACAGTGTCACCAGCAAAGCACCCCCACACCATCACACCTCCTCCTCCATGCTTCACGGTGGGAACCAGGCATGTAGAGTCCATCCATTAACCTTTTCTGCGTCGCACAAAGACACGGTGGTTGGAACCAAAGATCTCAAATTTGGACTCATCAGACCAAAGCACAGATTTTCACTGGTCTAATGTCCATTCCTTGTGTTCTTTAGCCCAAACAAGTCTCTTCTGCTTGTTGCCTGTCCTTAGCAGTGGTTTCCTAGCAGCCATTTTACCATGAAGGCCTGCTGCTCACAGTCACCTCTTAACAGTTGTTGTAGAGATGTGTCTGCTGCTAGAACTCTGTGTGGCATTGACCTGGTCTCTAATCTGAGCTGCTGTTAACCTGTGATTTCTGAGGCTGGTGACTCGGATGAACTTATCTTCCGCAGCAGAGGTGACTCTTGGTCTTCCTTTCCTGGGGCAGTCCTCATGTGAGCCAGTTTCTTTGTAGCGCTTGATGGTTTTTGCGACTGCACTTGGGGACACTTTCAAAGTTTTCCCAATTTTTCGGACTGACTGACCTTCCTTTCTTAAAGTAATGATGGCCACTCGTTTTTCTTTACTTAGCTGCTTTTTTCTTGCCATAATACAAATTCTAACAGTCTATTCAGTAGGACTATCAGCTGTGTATCCATCTGACTTCTGCCCAACACAAGTCATGGTCCCAACCCCATTTATAAGGCAAGAAATCCCACTTATTAAACCTGACAGGGCACACCTGTGAAGTGAAAACCATTTCAGGTGACTACCTCTTGAAGCTCATCAAGAGAATGCCAAGAGTGTGCAAAGCATAAATCAAAGCAAAAGGTGGCTACTTTGACTAGAATATAAGACATATTTTCAGTTGTTTTCACACTTTTTTGTTAAGTATATAATTCCACATGTGTTAATTCATAGTTTTGATGCCTTCAAACTTTTGGTCTGTACTGTATACTATGACCTGGATGGTATTTTACTTTAAAAGTGTAGTAGGGTTAGAACCAGATGGGCCGAACATGGTGGATGGATCAAACATGGCCACAGGATTATTGCCATAAGGGACAGGAGCCTGAAAACTAGTAGCTGCCATTTAATATGTTAGCCAAACAGGGGCTGTTGCTGATATGGCGTTTGGCTGGTTAGGTACATGGCACAATATGCAAATTATTGCTGTTGTGGCCTGAGATCTCTTGAAAATGCCCTTTTTGTATGAGAATTATATAAAGGGGCCACATGGGGCCAATAGTTGACCACTATATACATTTTACCTAATAATTAAATTTACACTTACCTCTAACCCTTGCATCCTGAAACTACATATGAATAGTAGCTAGTAGTGAAGCAGGTGACTGGCAGTTGGACCCAACGAACCAATAGTAGAGAAAAAGCTAACCGTGACGAGCGTTGGGGTGTGACGGTGATCCAGTACTGAGCAGGTTTTCTTTTTTGGTTTGCTGAAATCAATTTAGTTCCACTGCACACATGTACAGGGTGAAATATTTAACCGTGGCTTAATACTGACACTATGTAACGCAACAGCTAACAAAAGGCATTCACTCTAATCAATTTAGTTCCACTGCACACATATACAGGGTGAAATATATAACCATGGTTTAATACTGACGCTGTGTAATGCAACAGCTAACAGAAGGCATTGATTGTAATCAATTTCGCTCCACTACACATATGTACAGGGCAAAATATTTAACCATGGTGTCAGGGCCGGTTCTAGACAAAATATGGCCCTGGGAAAGAGTGGCCCCAAATCTTGTAATAATGTACCTATAGCACAGTCACATTCTGTCGATTCCAGCCCTACTTCACAGATTTACACCCCATAAAGCTCCTTACGCAGATCTGCACTCTCATAGCCTCAGAATACGCCACATGCCACCTCCCCTCATAGTAATGATTTAATGAGAAACTGCAACAGTTTACAACTGAGCTTTATAGCTCAGTAGTTAATGTTCTTGCCCTTAATGTAGATGGTTGTGAGTGGAAACATTTCAAAAATAGAGGCTAAAAAGGACTTAAATACACAGGGTGTCCCCAAGCATACTGACAATGCTTCGGGATGCCCCATTCATGGTCATAGCGCTGACACCGTGTCTACAGTTAGAGCAGGGACTCCCAGAAGCACTGAATCAATATATGGACATAGAGCAGGGACTCCTAAGCTGGAACAGTAACAATACCGGAGTTAGTAATACTGCCAAGTGTGGACTCTTCAGCGGTCTGCCGCCCTCACCTTCAGCAGTACTGAAGCAGGGAGCCCTTTAGAGAATCAGGGCCCTGGGCATTTGCCCAGTTTGCCCTGCCCTTACGCCAGCCCTGCATTGTGTCATACTTACTCTATGTAAAGCAACAGCTAAAAGAAGGCATTCACTATGATAAATGTTGCTACACTGCTCACATGTACAGGGCAAAAGATTACACCGCCCTGGAATACAGGCGCAACTGTATCACTAAAATAAGAGATTAACTCTGAATGTGGGTGCACTAGAATGTGATTCACATGGCGATTACACATGCCTTATATACTCAGGCACAACTGTACCACTAAAATAAGGGATTAACTCTGAATGTGGGTGCACTAGAATGTGATGTACAAAGCGATTAAACTCCACCTGCAGTCTCCCTACGCTCTCCTTACAGTCTCAAAAAACTCTCCCTATGATCTCCCTGCACTTGCCCTGCACTCTGTCTCTACAATATTCCTTTGTAAAACAGTTTTCAGCAACTCTGTCCCTAGTGCATATGCTAGCTCACAGTGAAATGGCAGCGCCTGCACGGGATCAGAGTTTTATAGGGCTGTGACATCACAGAGGATGGCTATCTGTGGATTTGCTGGCTGCACATCATTGTTGGTGATCTAGCATGGCTTCTTACTTTTACTTTCTAACATATGCAGCCGACAATTTAGGAAAACCTGATTTGTTACCACGAAGCACATTGCAAATCAAAGTTTTCTTAAACTTCAGACCAAATTCCACTCTGAATACTTTGCTTCGCTCAACACTATTCTACATTAATTAAATTTGTTAGAAATTTAGCAAATGATTCAAATTTTGATGAATCTGAAACTTTGGTTGTTGGTCTTACATGAATTGCTTAAAATAATGGACACCTGTTTACACATGAGAAAACAAAGAAGATAGTATGTGCTAATCACTGAAAATAATACCCTTTTTAAAACATAACTTTTACTAGGTCAATTAAAAAATCCCACACCACAAAAGTGCAAATAAAACAGATAACAAAACAACATAGATATTGCTGGCGGTAATCACAGGCTACCTGCTTTGCAGTTATGATGGACAGCAAATAATATTAGACCACAATGGTGGCCACTCACGGTTTGGAGGGTCACTCTTGTAGAGAGGAAGGGGGGGGGCTCATCTATTTCCCAATGCTTCGATCAGCGGAGGCTACAGACGTGCTTCTCCAATGTTGTTCAGGGGTCACGCTTTCAGGCGGGTGGAATACTGTCGCTACTTGAACTATCCCGTCCCTGCCTGAAAGCGGAGTAATCGCCCCGAAAGGGGCGGCCCCACTTATCGGTGGCTGTACCCTTTCAGCTAAATGCACCCTACCTCATAAAATATCCCAAGGCTAGGTACGCCTGTGTTTGCAGATAAAGTCTCATACGGTCTCAGATAAAGTCTCATACGGTCTCGATGCATTTCCCCTTTGATACGATGCAAGGTTCATCAGGAGACTCTTATTCAAAGGCCTGATAGCCGGATATATAGATGGATGTGGCCAGTCGATGCTTAGTCCTGCCTTCTCACAAAATGTATATGGCAGGGCTATTTAAACGTCCCTCACTCCCGCCAGTCTGAGCGCACCTGTGTCAGCAGTGCGCAGGCGCCCGCTACGCTGCATGGCTTGCCAGTACTCCAAGGCCCACAAGATGTAACTGCGCATGCGCCCGCTATTTTCGTCCGTCTCATCAACCATGGCAAGTCTGCTGTCACAGTGCGCATGCACCCCGTTACGTAGGGGTTCTAACAAAGCAAATGAAGGTGACTATATCAGCCCACTGCTTGCATTACCATGATGTATTCATATGCTGGCCAGGGTACAAGTGCCATATACAGGCACACTAGATAAAGACAGTTGCACTGATACATCGCAATGCTAAATAAACTGTCTATTACACCCTTAGCTGGTATCTTTGTAAAACAGTTGAGCTGGCAGTTACATGTTAATAAAAGGTTCAGTCACTCAGTACCTTCAGTTAATATCAAGACCTGTTCAGGAGGGAGAGGGGGACATTAATAATCACTGGCTATTATCTCATGTGGGTTCAAAATTAATATAGAATAGGGGTGGTGCAGAAGTCAAGGCTATTACAGTCAATGACTAATGCTATAATGCAATTAAACCACCCCAATCAAATATCTCCCTTGTTTAGACCTCTTTTGGCCCAATAACATCACTTCCTATCAGCAAGATCCCTATCACTGATTAATACTATCAGGTTAGCTCAAGGCACACATATTTCATCGTCATGCATTCCCATATCCATGTGTCAAATAAAGCTGGTGAAGGTAAGTATTTCATTCAAGCCGTCAGGGCTAACTGTTTTTAATCTGTACATCCATTCTGTCTCTTTCCGCAGTATCTTATTATCAAGGTCTCCACCCCTGGGTGACGATCTTATTATCTCGACTACACAGAAGGTAAGAGATCCTGGATTTCCTGCGTGTTTCTCATGTACATGTGTTGCTATTGGGGTGTCCCTCTTATGCTTTATATCCCCCAGATGGTCCCCTATACGCCTTCTCAATTCCCTTTTCGTTTTGCCGAAAGAGGTCTAAACAAGGGAGATATTTGATTGGGGTGGTTTAATTGCATTATAGCATTAGTCATTGACTGTAATAGCCTTGACTTCTGCACCACCCCTATTCTATATTAATTTTGAACCCACATGAGATAATAGCCAGTGATTTATTAATGTCCCCCTCTCCCTCTGAACAGGTCTTGATATTAACTGAAGGTACTGAGTGACTGAACCTTTTATTAACATGTAACTGCCAGCTCAACTGTTTTACAAAGATACCAGCTAAGGGTGTAATAGACAGTTTATTTAGCATTGCGATGTATCAGTGCAACTGTCTTTATCTAGTGTGCCTGTATATGGCACTTGTACCCTGGCCAGCATATGAATACATCATGGTAATGCAAGCAGTGGGCTGATATAGTCACCTTCATTTGCTTTGTTAGAACCCCTACGTAACGGGGTGCATGCGCACTGTGACAGCAGACTTGCCATGGTTGATGAGACGGACGAAAATAGCGGGCGCATGCGCAGTTACATCTTGTGGGCCTTGGAGTACTGGCAAGCCACGCAGCGTAGCGGGCGCCTGCGCACTGCTGACACAGGTGCGCTCAGACTGGCGGGAGTGAGGGACGTTTAAATAGTCCCTGCCATATACATTTTGTGAGAAGGCAGGACTAAGCATCGACTGGCCACATCCATCTATATATCCGGCTATCAGGCCTTTGAATAAGAGTCTCCTGATGAACCTTGCATCGTATCAAAGGGGAAACGCGTCGAGACCGTATGAGACTTTATCTGAGACCGTATGAGACTTTATCTGCAAACACAGGTGTACCTAGCCTTGGGATATTTTATGAGGTAGGGTGCATTTAGCTGAAAGGGTACAGCCACCGATAAGTGGGGCCGCCCCTTTCGGGGCGATTACTCCGCTTTCAGGCAGGGACGGGATAGTTCTAGTAGGGACAGTATCCCACCCGCCTGAAAGCGTGACCCCTGAACAACATTGGAGAAGCACGTCTGTAGCCTCCGCTGATCGAAGCATTGGGAAATAGATGAGGCCCCCCCCTTCCTCTCTACAAGAGTGACCCTCCAAACCGTGAGTGGCCACCATTGTGGTCTAATATTATATTTGCTGTCTATCATAACTGCAAAGCAGGTAGCCTGTGATTACCGCCAGCAATATCTATGTTGTTTTGTTATCTGTTTTATTTGCACTTTTGTGGTGTGGGATTTTTTAATTGACCTAGTAAAAGTTATGTTTTAAAAAGGGTATTATTTTCAGTGATTAGTTTATTAATTATACCCAGACTTAATCAATTATTTCAGTGATAAAAGATAGTATGTGCCATCAAAAAGGTCTAATTTTAGGACTGGCTTGAATTTTTAAAAACTCAGACAGTGCAGTTTGTTATTAAACCAGCTATTTGTTACCACCAGCTACCATCCACTTATCCATAGCCAGGGGCGTAACTACCATAGTGGCAGACCATGCAACTGCTATGGGGCCCAGGGCAAGAGGAGGCCCAGTCTTAATTGAAATTATCTCCTCTTCTACTGGGGGTGAAAACTTGGTCAGGACTGTACCCTCTAAAGGAACAACTTTTAGCAAATGAAGCAGTGGAAAAATGGCCCAGTGGTCATTGAAAGGTGTTTAGGCGGAAACCCTTCTGTCCTGTTTGGAGGGCCTGCTTTGATCCTTGCTATGGGGCCCTTACTCCTCTATGTACGCCACTGCCCATAGCCATATATTCTGCTGTCACTTTGTCATTACTAAGGCTGTCTTGGCATTAAAGAGCTAGAAATGGGGTGGATACAGTCTTAGGAGTCGCCACTTTTTAGGGCAATTGGGGCAGTTTCGATTTTGGTCTAATTTATCTGGACCAAATCATATCAGAAGGCCAAATCAAATTTTGAGAAATTCACTTCTTTTTTTTTTTTGCATGCCCTAGTTTTGCTACATCTTCGCCATTGTATCACTTGCTTGAAGTTTTTTTATGAATGTTTAGAAGAAACCATCACACATTCAATTCATTTTGTTATTTGCTGTACAAGCACCGGAAACAATAAAAATGCAACATCAACATAAATCTGTAGGAATGCAATTCTAACCACACTGTTCTAAACTATGTACATTGTGTTCATTGCCATTCTAGGAAAGTACATTCAGTAATAAAACTTTGCATGAATAAACTATTCCTTTAGAAATAAACTTTGATAACGTTATATAATCAATGCAAAAACCACACAACAAATAATCCTTCTGGGCTTTATACCCACGGTTAACCTAGGCAGTGGGATTCCATCTGCTTTGTTTCGTTTCTTTTGTGTTTGTTAACTATTAATAGCAGGTAGACATCTGGAAGCACGATAGAATTTGCCTGAGAATTGTTTGCAGCTAAGATATCACAAGCTAATTGCATTATCAATCACAGCAAGATGAACCTTTTAACAAACGGGGTATGTGCAACAAAAATACTATAAAGTCAATTATTTTACATTTTCTATAGTTTTTCTTTGCTATTTTCCTCTGGGAGTCGTATATGAGTAAAATGCATAATTAGCATAATAAATGAGCAATCAATCCTTAGAAGACAATTTCATTTAATGTAGTTTTTGTCTATATGCTTAATTTGCATCAGAGATTGCTAAATACATTCAGATGAACACGTTCAGATGCTATCGCTCAGATTTTATTTACATTTCATTACAACGTACAGGATATCAATTAAGATACTGCAGTGCAAACTATGTTGAGCATCTCCAGTACTAGTTTACTGCCAGTTCAAGGTCTACACATCTCAAGGCCAGAAAAGGTTTTATAAACTTATAAAAGGTGATGTTGCAATTATTCAGCAGGGAGATACTCAGATACCCTGATTATCATTTGGCCAGCATGCTCATTAACAAAGTGACATCTGGAAAGCTAATTCAAAAGTAATCAATATGGCTACACTTCCTGTTGGGAGGTATGTGCATCTTTGCAGCCGATTTTCTTTTTTTTTTTATCAGATGCATGTTATATCATAAAAAACAGATCCTATGTACTTATGTGTCTCCAAGGTTACAGACTACAAACAAACCCCATGTAGTAAGATCCTCCAGTCTTAAAGGGGTTGAGTTATGAAAAAAAATGTATAGTACTGTAAATATGATGGGCAGCAATATATAACTAAGTTAAGCTAGTTTTAGGCAAAAAAAATCTATATTTCCACATTTCCCTGGTTCTCCTCTGGTCTTTGTTTACATGCAGTAATAACAATCTCTGCCCCCTCCCCCTTCCTGCTATGCAAAGGCAGTGAATACAAGAGCTGGCCTGAGTGACATGTCTGCTGGAATACTCTGCAGCATGTTGTATGTGTAGGACTACAAGTCCCAGCTGTACAATGACACTGCTGATACACACATGTACAATGACACTGCTGATTCCCCCTTACCTGTTCTTGTATAATACAATACTTTGCAACTCCTCCAGATCAGCTCCAGTCAGCTCTGTGTCTGTAGGGTGAGGAGGGCAGATCCTGTGTCTCTTTACATCTGCAGCTGCTGTTGTAAAGCTTTCATTATGTTCTGGCTGAAGGGGTTAATGTTTTATCTGAAAGAATCCAGGGAGAGAGCAGATATCAGCCCCGGCAAAGCAGTGGGCGTGTCCAGCACAGTGACGTTTCGTGTACAGGCTCTAATCTGCTGGTGCACAAATGCAAGATTAGCAGAGAGGCAAGCTAACATCATAGGTCATGTGACCCTCATTGAAACCTGAGAAACCAGCAGCTTTAGAAGCATAAAGTGTATGGAAAAGCTGTTGTATTTGACTAGTTAGAAACATACAAAGGACATAAAAATAACTCGGACAACCCCTTTAACTTCTTAGTCTCTTTAGTGCCCTGGAGCAGGGATACTCTGAAGTCTGGAAATTTGCCTATTTCCCCTTTGCTAAGTTAGGGTACTTTCACACTTGTGTTGTTTTATTCCAGTATTGAGTTCCGTCATAGGGGCTCAATACCGGAATAAAACGCTTCAGTTTTGTCCCCATTCATTGTCAATGGGGACAAAACTGAACTGAAGACAACGGAATGCTCCTAAAAGCATTCCGTTCTATCTCCAGACCGGAGAGCAAACCGCAACATGCTGCGGTTTGCTCTCCAGTCTGGGCATCCACACCAAGACGGATCCGTCATGACCCCCAATGCAAGTCAATGGGGACGGAGAGTATAACGCCCTGGAGCAGGGACACTCTGAAGTCTGGACATTTGTGGACATTCCCCCTATGCAAAGTTGTAAACTTCTTACTTTATTTCACTTGAAAACATACACTTTTATATGTATGTTGATATATATCTTGTTCATTTGCACTGTATGTTGCAAGGCTCTGTGGAAAAGGTTAATGAATACTAAGTGATTTTTGGGACTTTGAATGAGAAGCTGGTAACTTTTGACAGCTACAATAGGGTTTAAAGAAGAGTATGTTTGGAGGGAAAAAAGGCAGACTTGTTTACCACCAAAACCAGACAGACTGACCTTTTGAATGTCTGATTTAGCTATGTTGTTATGTCTGAAAACCTTTTTGTGTCTGGAAAAACTGCTGTGTCATTGCCAATGAGTATCATTGAAACTCTAATAAAATTCTATGACAGATGGGAGTTGTAACAGTGCATCTGTTTGTGCTGAGTTTCTCCACTCCACCCCTCCCAGTATAAGGTTCTAGTTCAGCTTGAAACTGTATATAAGGAGAGCAGTCAGAGACCGTAGTGTTCTGCAGTTAGGCCACTGCATCTCTCCTCTACTTCTTGCTAATTTTCCAAAAGTAAATTAGCAAGGACTGCAGGATTAGGCTACACAGGGTTTGTTTCTAGTCTGTAACAATTAAGACACATAGGTCAGCATAGGAGCTGTAGAAAACAAATTGGTAAGATAGTTTAAATCAATTATTTGTAAATGTTGTTCATTCATATATAGCTATGAGTAAAAGCATGGTTGATAGTGTTAACAAACAGCCTGTTTAAAAACACACTGCACTGTCACATTTATTATTCTTTTATAAAATTGTTCCTAATTAGGAGCAGATGCCTGCAGGGGTTTATACTTGTTTTAAGCAACTGCCCAAAATTTTTTTGGGAGCAGCAGAAACAGAACAGTGCAGAACCTCATGGACAAAGCAGGAGATGTGCAGCCATTTAGGGGTAGTAGTAATAGTGGCAGCAAGGGGAGTAGCAGCTGTGACAGCAGTAGCTGCAGTACAGTATGGAACGCAACAGTGGCAGTTCCTTCATTAAACCGGTGATAAATAGCCACTGGCAACAATGGCAGGTCTCTGAGTAGACACTGAAGGCTAGACAAGACAGCACAGTGATAGCAAACTGGGCCAGTTCCAGCCACTGTTTCAATCTGCCAGAAGTCCATGGGTCAGGAAACAGGGTATGTACAGGAGAAAGGGCACAGTCCAGGTTTGACTGAACCTAGTTGTTCAGGCGGTCCATGTCTGTTTGCTAATGTGTGGCAGCAGTGGAAAAAATTGTTCCATCATGTATTAAACTGAACTAGCTGCTGTGGCTTCTGCTTCTTGTTGTAGCACAGACAACAGGAGACTGGTGACTTAAATTTTGGCGAAGGCATGAAATTGTACCATATTTGGAGAACACATTTTACGGACATCTGGAGAAATTGTCTGCGTGTAGAATTAAATTTGGGGGAAGGTGTGAAACTGAGACACATTTGTAGAATGAGGAGATGAGTTTAACGGACGACTTGCCAGAGGTACAACTGCCATTGAACAGAATAAAATTGGCTTGAAGGCGGACAACTGCTTAATCATAAATGGCTGCAAAATTGCAGCAGTTTTTTTGGCAATTAATAGAGGCACGCTTAAATTGTAATGGTTGTTTCTGTTTATTTTTTAATAATAGTCTAGGGAAAGCGAGGTTAAACATATTTGTAATATTTTTTTAGTAGGGAAAGATGTTTCTTTGTACTAGAAGACAGGTATAAAGAGTCTCCTTAGCAAAGCTGTTACTGAGCATTGCTAATAAGTGTCTATCTTTAGTCTTCATTTCTACTGTGTGCTGAAGATGCCTATGTGTAACCCTTATCCCTGACTGTGTACATATGCCCTAGCTATAACTGTCCATGACCCTGCCTTCCTAACTGATTACACACACACACATCTCCAGCTCTCAGCAGAACGCTGAAGACTGAAGACAGACAGAACTGTGCAACTATAACAGTACCAAAACTGCAGCTGCTTTTTCAGTGATTAAAAGTACAATTAAATGTCTCCTTTTACAAATACACAGGTACTGATGCATTGAAAAACACTGAACTGATTAATTATAAATGGTAGCAAAATTGCATGTATTTTTTTGGTAATTAAAAGAAGCACAATAAAACATAACCTTCCATGAACACACTGGTATTGATGTACAGAAAAAAACTCTGAACGGTGCAATTATAAAAGGTAGCAAAATTGCAACTGGCTTTTAGAAAGAAAAAGGCGCAATAACAGCAAAATGTATGCTGATGATGGTGCTGGGAATAAGACTATAAAACACTTGTGAACTATAGAAACTTGAGGATCAAAACTATGTTTGTGCAGGCACTGCAGGATTTTGGTAATTGCAGTTCATTATGTGAAGCTTTCCACTTGCCAAAAGCTGCCATCCACTCATTAAATACACACATACAGAACTCTGACGCTATGTTTTCGGTCTATGATAAAAACCTGACCTTTCTACCTATAAATTTAATCTATCTAATTAAAGACATCCTTAAACTATCCATGCAATCTTGGCAAATATATTTTGTACAAAATTATCTGAGCCCATTCACCGGATCGTCAAGGTGGTCTCTGCAGAATGGGAACCTAACACTATGTCCTACCTGTTACGTGCCAGACTTGGCTTCCATATAATCAGGGGGTGTTTTGTTCCACATGCACATAATGTCCACTTGCCTTTTGCCATTTCTGGTGCTTCAAAGGCCTCCCATAGTTCAGGAGTGCAGACACTAATATGCATCCCAAATCACTCGGCTTTATAGTTGCACTGATTAAAAACAACCTGTGGGGCAAATGGACTAGTCAGGAGTACATGACCAAATGGAGTAGCCACACCTCCAGTACAAACTTACAAAGGAAAAAAAAGAGAAATTTCAGTCAGCACATCCCAGAGTGCAGGTGCTGGTTGCTATGGCTAAATACATGTCAAAGGAGAATACATAAAATACAACCGCACACTGCTGCCAGATAAAGCACAAAATGCCATAATGATATAGAGTATTCCAAGTTTGTAAGTTGTAAGTTTGTACTGGAGGTGTGGCTACTCCATTTGGTCATGCACTCCTGACCAGCCCATTTGCCCCACAGGTTGTTTTTAATCAGTGCAACTATAAAGCCGAGTGATTCGGCATGCATGTTAGTGTCTGCACTCCTAAACTATGGGAGGCCTTTGAAGCACCAGAAATGGCAAAAGGCAAGTGGACATTACGTGCATGTGGAACAAAACACCCCCTGATTATATGGAAGCCAAGTCTGGCACGTAACAGGTAGGACATAGTGTTAGGTTCCCATTCTGCAGAGACCACCTTGACGATCCGGTGAATGGGCTCAGATAATTTTGTACAAAATATATTTGCCAAGAGTCTCTATTTATCAAACAAGCATAGCATGAGCTTTGGAATACTCTATATCATTATGGCATTTTGTGCTTTATCTGGCAGCAGTGTGCGGTTGTATTTTATGTATTCTCCTTTGACATGTATTTAGCCATAGCAACCAGCACCTGCACTCTGGGATGTGCTGACTGAAATTTCTCTTTTTTTTATCCATGCAATCTGCCCATCTAAGGGTCCCTTCACTTCATTTTGTTGCAGAAATTTCTGCAAGCCCCATTCAAATTAATGGAAATGATTTTCAGCTGCTGAAATTTCTGCAGCAAAATCTGTAGCTTGTGAAGGCATCTTCATAGGACCTTAAGTATATGAGAGATCTCATAGATAATGTCCTTCATATCAGACATCAGTAGGCAGGATAGGACTCGGAGACTTCATTCAACCTTATACATATATTTTGGAATTCTAGAAACTTGTTATCTACCATAAGAGTGACAGTGATGTATGTTCTTCCAACATTCAATTTGATATTTGCATCTATAGGTTATAGATTTATTATGTACCTAAAACCCAAGGTACAGTATCTTGCAAGCTGAAAATATTTTTTAAAGTCCACACATAAAAAGGAATGGATGGAATGTATTGACCTCTAAATGCATCATTTCATTTATCATGAATCCAAATGTAACATTGTATTTGTATGTGTATTCAGAAGTTTGGACAATTCAAACTAACCAGTATTTGAGAAAATATACATTCAATGACAAAAAAAAACAACGCACCCAGATAGAAATGTCGCATTGCTGTAAAACCTGGCATGCAGCTATATACCAGGTAGATTTGTGAATGATTGCAGGTAAGGTCTGACTAGACACTGGTTCTTACCACATGAGGGAATAAAAGTGCTTCCTCTGCTGCCCTATAAAAACACTCTCTGAGACTACTGTTGTTGTTGCAGCCATGAGAGTCCTTCATCTTCCCAAAAAAATATATATTAATCTGCTCAGCTCCTCCTGCTCTATAACATGATGCTATCAGATTGCATTGTATTTTCTGATGACATGTCCACCCCCCCCCCCAAAAAAAAAAAAAATAAATAAATCAGAGGACAAATCAGACTTCTCAGTTCTAATGCCTTCAAGCTCTCGATGCTAGGGCCCTGTTCAGGGGCGGACTGGGAACTTAAAGTGGCCCTGGAAAAAATACTAAAAGTGACCCCATTCAAATTGATGGAAGGCAGGGTCAGAAATACCATATTGTGGCACATTATACCACCCCAACAGAGCCAAATACCACAGTCCATCACGAATTACTGCCAGCAATTCAGAGTACATCTCCAAAAACTTCACTGGCTGGCCGTGAGAAGGGCCCAGGCGGCCCCCTGGGCATCGGCCCACCGGGAAATCTCTCTGTAAGGTCTGTGGCCAATCCGCCCCTGGCCCTGTTGACATTGCCCAGTGTCAGGAGCTTATGAGCAAGAGCTCCAGCATCAGGAGCAACAAACTTTATTTGTCTGTAAGTAATGGCATCAATGTGTCCAATTCAAAATACCAAAATAATAAATAGGAGAAGGTCCCAAACATTAGCCTGCTTAGTCAATACCCCAGCAGGTTGCTGAACTTATCCACCCACACCACTTTCTCTATCTACTTGCACGGTCCTAATTGACAGGGCACAACTGGACAGCGGTCCCTAACTTAAATACGTGCAGGGCCTTACAGGGAAAGGAAACAAAGGGATATAACTTCAGACAAAGACAGAACACACAGATATGAATAAATACCAAGCCGAGGTCTAGAGCCAGGAAGAAACATCAAATACCAAGGGAAAACACGGTAGCGAAGTCAAATATGAGCCGAAGTCAGAAGCCAAGAAGTAACGTAAGTACCAGGGGTAACACAAGGACGAGGTCAAATACTAGCCGAGGTCAGCAGCCAAGAGGTTACGTAGTACAAGGGGAAATACAAGGACGAGGTCAAGTTCAAGCCGAGAGCAAGTAACAGAGGTCGCAATATAGAACCAACGCTGATGAGAGTATAAAGACCAATCACAGGCAGCCTGTGGCCAGCAGGTTGCCTGCTTAAATAGGCCTAATAGATGGGTCACGTGAGGTGGCCATCATCACGTGACCCCCATCTGACATACTCACACACCTGAGTGGCAACTCATTGCCGTCGGCGCTCAGGCCCTCCCCTGCTTATTGTCTAGGGGATGGAGGATGCCAGCCGCGCTGAGGATGTGTGCGTGGCCGGGACCTCTCCGCCCCCTCATTGCCATGGAGACGAGGACGCCAGCTGCGTCCTTGCTCCAGCACACACGCGGAAGACCGGTGGCTATGCAAGGAGGGAGCGTGCCGCCGGCTCCCCGTTACATTATCAATCTAAATAAGTAATGTCATAAAATTCTAACATACCAGGCTAGTAAAGGAGAAAGGGTCATTGTCACCTACCTAGCATACCCTACCCTATATTACTATTCACAACCCATAGTGCTCACCTTGTATAAGAAAATGTGGTGATTGCCCCAAAAAATCAACCCCAACAGTAACTTATCTCTATGAGCCCTAGTATAATAAGCACCTGTCCATACAGTACTTACATCCTATGTGGGCACTGTCTGTATTCGAAAGGAAAACAGATCATAGCAAAGTGCTGACAGTCCAGTTCAAGCACTAGGGACTTGGTCACACAAATATGCATCTCACATAAAACTGTAATTCCTTCAATAATATCATGTTGCTATTCCTGCTGTTGCTTATGTTGTTTAATTGAGTATTTTCACGATGGCTAAAAGCCTTCAAAAACGAAGGTACATTTCCCAGCGTGAGAACTATAGTCTGCATATATTCTTTGAAACTTGTTTGTTTTGCAAAGTCATATGGTAATTAAGAATCTTTAAGAAGCCATAATATTGCCAAAGAGACATCTTCAAAATGCAAAAATGTAATTACGTCTCTGTGAGCAGATGCAGTCATTGAAAAAAAAATCCATTGCATATCAGCTTTATGTGATATATTCTTTCAAATTAGATTATTAGATTTATATCATAAAAAAATAAATGTGCACGTATTAAATGTGTACTGTAAATGTTAGCATTAGAAGGAATAAAAATCCAGTATATGTCAAGCCGGGCCATATTGAAAAGTTAGAAAAGTGCTGGAAAAAATCTAAAAATGAACCCATGTTTTAGCTGGGTTCAAATCAGCAGAAGGTTGGGCCAACAAACTAGACAGGGTCAACTCAACACCATTAGCCAAATTATTGGTATGTGGGGCTAATGCAAAAATACCATGATATCTTAGGTGTGTCATTTGTGAAGGGAGATAGGATGAACAGAGCATAAGCAATATAAAGTTTTCTATTGCTTTTGCCTACCTTTTGATATGTGGCCATTCAGAATCTTTCAGACAAGCAGCACCTGGTTTTCTTTGCCAATTCAGCATTCAAAGATGGCTGCTGAGGGAGTGGACTAAATAATCACATTATGAGCATGTTCAGTTATTAAAACAGATCGAAACAGATCCGGCACAAACGGAGCCATTACAAATGGATCTGCCACCCATTGACAATCATTATTTTGGATGGCGGATCTGTTTGGATCCGCCTTGTCATCCTGCAAGCAGTGTTTTGGTGTCCGTCTTCAAAGCATAAATCTGACGGAATGGAAGCAAACTGATGTGTTCTGAAGGGATCCTTTTCCATTCAGAATGCATTAGGGCAAAACTGGTCTGTTTTGGACCACTTTTGAGAGCCTATGACGGATCTCAGACACGGAAATCCAAAACGCAGATGTGAAAGTAGCCTTAGATAGTAGACAGACCTCACACCTTGTACCCCATTCTCCACCACTAGAAAGCACTCCTAGAGTTTGATGATGTCATTCCCGACTTCTTTTGAGTACAAGGCTGACAGCAAGACTGACATAGCAGCTTACACACAGATCAGAAGACCAGCTGCAGTGACCCAAGTGGGTGGGGGGTAACAGTGGTAATGGCTATGATGGTGGTAGTAGTACTCACAGTTCACAATGGCAGTCCTCACCCTGGCTCTCCCTGGGCTGTGCAGTGAATGAAGGGTGCACTCTTTCTTCCCTTGGGGTACACCATGGATCTTGTGCCCGGTGGTAGCTAGGGTGCCCTTGATGATGGATAGTTGGCAGAGTACAAGCCAGGAGGGAAGATGAACAGGTCAGCAGACTAATGGTGGAATCAATAAACAGGTTCAATTTGGTGATAACAAAAAGCAATCATTTTATAAATCAGGCACAATTCTGGGGTATTTCACAGTGTTTGCTTCTAACAGCTGTGTATAGACAGCAATGATGGCAGTAGTAGTCCTTGAGTCTCTTTCTAAATACTTTACTTAGGCTAAGGCTACATGGCGACACTGGTCATGGGACACTGGTTGTGTGACATCTGTCGCGGCCAGGATAGCTGAGTAGCGGGGATCCCATAGAAATGAATGGGATCCCCGCCGCAGTCGCAAGAAGTCCAGCCCTGTTGGCTTTCTTGTGACTGCGGCGGCGATCCCATGCATTTCTATGGGATCCCTGCTACTCAGCGATCCTGGCCGCGACAGCTGTCGCCGTGTAGCCCTACCCTTAACTGACCATAGGTGTACAAAACTGTCATAATCAGTATGGCAATTCCTACTGCAGGGTATAGATCTTCAAACAGACAGCCAATCCATTTCAAAGTGTGGTGAAGAAATAAACCCTCTCCAAAAAGCAATGGAGTCCATAGCCATAAGCAAGTATTACCTTTGCTAACACGCACAGTCCCTTAAGATCCTAGACAGTCTGTTGATATCTTTCCTGCTTTCTCTTAGGGTTACTCCTCTCAGGAGGCACTTCTCCTCAGCATAGAGAAATGGAGAACCTTTGGAGCAGGCCTCACACTGCATAGGCAGGGCAGCTTCTTAAAGGGGTTCTCCTGGAATTAAGAAAATGAAAATACTTAAAGGGAACCTGTCATCACCGAAACACCCCCTGAACTAGAGTAAGTGTTGTATAGTGTAAATGATGCTGAATCCGAATGTGTAAGTTTTATCTTCATACTCACTTCCATTCCGACACCGTGCTCCCACAAACCAGCAGTAAAATGCACTCACTGGACTCTTCTTCGAGTCCTATCCATTATGTGAGTGAGCACTGGAGTCCACTGAGTGCATTTTACTGCTGGTTTGTCAGAGCACAGCGTCAGAATGCAAGTGAGTACGAAGATAAAAATTACATATTCGGATTCAGTATCACTTACACTATACACCGCTTACTCTAGTTCAGGGGGTGTTTCGGAGATGACAGGTTCCCTTTAACCCCTTCCCGACCGGCGCCGTACATGTACGGTGCTCAGGCGGTGCGGGGACATGACGCCTGCTCGCGGGTGCGGCGGGCGTCATGGCCGGCAAGTCTCTGCTGTTTCTAACAGCAGAGACTTGCCGCTTCTCACCTTCGTCGGTGGCGACTTCCAGGGCGTTACTGATGCCGTGATCACACGTGATCACGGCATCAGGATGCGTCTGAACCCGGAAGCCTACGCTTCCGGGTGGTGTACAGACGCCCCGATTGGCCAATCGGGGTGTCTGTACACCATATGAAAACTGTAATCCTCGCTGGTGAGGATTACAGTTTTCAAACTGCAATTCTTATTCTGGCCACTAGATGGCAGGCCAGGATAAGAAATGAGCAATTCATGGATTTAACTGCATCTAGTAAATCCATGATTGCTCATAAAGAAAAAAAACAAAACACAATAGATCAGATGATATTTGAGCTTTAAAATAATCACAGAAAAATTTAAAAAAATGTTAAAAAATATATAAAAAATAAAAAAGATATAAACGTTCAAATCACCCCCCTTTCCGTATAAGTAAAAAATAAATACCTAAATAACAATAAATATAGACATCATGGGTATCACCGTGACCGAAAACGCCCATACTTTTAAAATATAAAAAAAAAATTTCAATACGGCGAATTGTGTGGCGGAAAAAAGCATCCAAATGGCGATTCGCCGTTTTTTGTCGCTTTTTTTTCTAAAAAAAATTAAATAAAAAGTGATCAAAAAGTCATACACACCCCAGAATGGTATCAATAAAAACTTCAGACCGCCCTGCAAAAAATGAGCCCCCATACAGCTCTGTACACATAAATACCAAAAAGTTATAGGGGTCAAGATATGACAAGGAAAAAAAAAAAAAAAGGGCAACTTTCTAATTATTTTATCACCATCTAAACGCAGGAAAAACTATACATATTAGGTATTGCCGGATTCGTACTGACCAGTAGAATGAAAGTAACCAGTCAGTTTTAATGCACATCGAACGCTGTAAATAAGAAACCCGTAGAACTGTAGCGGAATAGCGGTTTTCTTGCAATTTCACCCCATTTGGAATTTTTTCCCGCTTCCCACTACACTATATGCAATATTAAATGGTGGCGTTGGAAAGTACAACTTGTCCCGCAAAAAACAAGCCCTCATACAGCTATGTGAACAGAAAAATAAAACAGTTATGGCTGTTTTAAGGCAGGGAGCGCAAAACGAAAATGCAGAACCGAAAAAACCTCCGGGGTAGAAAGGGTTAAGTATTACTGCCTCATCCTCCTCTCAATTGTATATAGTCTCCATTACTACAGTCCATCCTCCCATGAACTCCATTTCTACAGAGAGTAAGCTGAAGGTCATACTAGACTGCATTCATAATCCCTGACAAGCAGAGCAGAAAGGAGGATGAGGCAGCTCTTTACCTCAGTGTTGTGAAATAACTTGTCCTGCTGTGTGATTAGGACAGGTTTTGTGTGTACTAATAGGATGGTGGTCATTATTTCTCCTGATGATTGCTCCCTAGACAGAACAAGTCTTTATTTCTAATGAAAGGTATTTGGGAACATTTTTATAATAAAGAAATATTTAAGTGTTTTCATTTTCTTAATTCATGGAGAACCCCTTTAACCTTCAACTGCTTAGGTCAGGCTCACTCTAGCTCCTCCTTCAGAGGGAAGGGAAAAGGTCCAGAGTCCCTCCTACTGTGTAGGGCACAATAACTAAGCTGTGCTACCTATACAGCTCTTCGGATCACATACAAAAAGCATTAACTCTTTTAGCACCAAATTAGCGATCCATTGGGGCACTGCACAGGCATGGGGGAACAGAAGAGGATTTGGGAGGCTAAACCAACACTCAAAGGGCTTGTCAACCTGCCAGCATCAGTGTCATCAACAATGTAGTAATGAGTGCAGTTAGGAATTGAGGATAGCCCCCTGTATAAATAAGTAGACCAGTCCACCAGGAATTTTCCCAGGGTTTATTGCTAGTTTGGCTAGTATTTAGGAAAATAACCTACTGTTATAAAAAATAGCAACTTTTTTATACTCAGTTATGCCTTAATTTTACACACAAGAAACATTTCTCCTCTATTACCGGTTAATGGTTTCTATAAGTTGTTAATGACATATTGCTTGAACATGTCATTAGCGCATGATTACTGGGGGTCTACCTACTAAAACACAATACAACAATGAGGGGGTGGTACCTGTGTTTTAGTGCCGGGCTCCTTTGACCTTTTTAAATTCCTAATAACCTCATCCGAAAGTATAAGAGCTTCAGTGCAACCCACAGACCTACAGACAAAAGATAAAAAAGGGATACTTCAGGGGATTCTCAGTACAACCCTAAAAGGAGAAACAAAATATACACAAGTGATTCAAGCACTCAACTAACAAAAATATAGAATTCAGGTATACAATATTTACTCTAATATACTGATGCAAAAAGTAGGTTCACCGAACCATATAAACAACAAACATATTTTAAAACATATTTTACATATACATAAAGCTCTCTGTATAATAAAAAAAAAATATATATATATATATATATATATATATATATATATTTATATATATATATATATATATATATATATATATATATATATATATATAGCTTTTAAATCTGCTGGAAGTAATAAGATATAAATTCACAATTTCTCAATTCAATCACTTATATTCAGGGCTCTTCATAAATTAAAATAATTTAAATCCGTTTGCTATCAACATTTTGAACTTTCTAAAATATTTTTTTCTCAATTCAATCACTTATATTCAGGGCTCTTCATAAATTAAAATAATTTAAATCCGTTTGCTATCAACATTTTGAACTTTCTAAAATATTTTTTTATGTGGCATTTATGTGTCTAGAAACAATATGGGTTAAACACCTAGAAAAATATGAATATAAAACGTAACTTCCTCCGGAGTGGTAGGACAAACGGTTTATTTGTGGGTGCTGCCGTGCACCATTCCTTTCCTACACTACTCCTATCTATGTGTTTGAATTTTTCAATCATGCGTATATGTAAAAGGGTCCATTTTAATATAATACATTAGTAAAAGTTACGTTTTATACTCATATTTTTCTAGGTGTTAACCCATATTGTTTCTATACCTAAGTCGGGGTTATTTATTATTGGTCCATACGGTTATCTTTGGAATTACTCTTTTGACATTTATGTGTCTACAAATATTCCAGTTTCACTCTGGCTGCTAGAGAATACAGGATGAATGCTCATTCTGAAAATCAGCCCTTGTAAAGGTGCCGCATATCACTCAATGAACGAGTAAAATGCTTTTTAATCGGGTGAAATGATCTGAGGTTTGGACACCTCAATCATCGTTCCTGTCTGAACAGCACTATCTTGCCCAGGAACAATGATCTTATATGGTGATGATTGAAAACAGCAGCGATCGCTCATCCTTATACTGTGGATATGATCTACATGTAAGTGCAGCGCTTCACCACCACTTAAGGAGCAGCCAATTATCAGGAAGGAAAACAGGCTGCTCTACGCAGCGTCTAATTGCAGCTGTAGCTTTGTTTTTGCTCTTGTTCATTTTGCTTCATGCCAATTTGATCCAAGTTTGTTTCTAGTTCAACATTATTGGTCCTTGGTTTTGTGGCACTACCTGACTCCAGGCTATCAGTGATGACTATGCTCCTTCCTTGGTTACTACGTATGTTTAGTCCTGAATTGCTTTCCTGGTGATGACCCATTGCCATGTTCTCTACTATGTCCTGTGTCTCTGCTCCAGTCCTGTACAGTATTTATACTCCAGTCTTGTGTCTATTCTACAGTATCTTTCTCTGGTTTCAGAATCTGCTTACTTCTTAGTTCCGGTTCACATATGTGCCATTGTGCTCTACGACTGGACTATGATACTTGATAGTTATAAACTCAGCTTTGCTACTCGGCAGTTACAGATTCAACTCTGCTATGACATAATTATAAACTTTGCTGTTTTTTTCTTGGACTTCCTGGTTACTTCACTTCACGCCTATGTCCAATTTTGCTATGGCTGCTGCGTCTGCCAACGGATCTATATTCTTCATCTTGTAACATTACTTACATATTCTATATGTACAGTTCCTATGCTACAATCTGATGACCGTATGTTCTATCTGCAATAAAATAAAAATAAATGTAACAATTCCCATTTATTTGAGCTACCATGAAGCACACAGCTCGCTGTACACTTCCCACTACAAATTCAGCTGTTTTCCACGGATGCCAGGAGTGAGATCCTCAATGATCAGCTAATCACTGCAGTATCTGATGAGATAACCCCTTTAAGAAGTGGGATTGCAAGGCCTCTTTGCATATATTACACATTCTGAAGCAACACATATGGCATTATACTTTATTGAAAATCATGTCTTACTGATTGTAACTATCTGATTGATACCAACTGTATTCATTAATATACAAAGATCAGCAATAACGTTAAAAGTAACTAAAACTGATTATTTCATTGCAATGGCACAGAGGCTAATGGACGGGATATATTAGGCATCACGTGAACAGTACATTTTTGCAGTTAATACACTTAAAGGGAACCTATCACCACGAAAAGCAGTGCAATCTACAGGCATGGGGTTACCGAGTGGGAAAATATTCAGTAAAACTTATACATTCACACCTCTTCTCTTTCTGAACTTAAGTCCACCCTGTGTACAACTATCAGTGACTGAAAGCAATATATGTATACACACTTACACAGGACATGCTATCAATCACTGATAACACCTCCCCAGTGTACAACTTTCAGTGACTGCCAACTATCTATGTATACACACTTACACAGAGAATACTATCAATCACTGATAACACCTCCCTCGTGTACAACTATCGGTGACTGACAGCAATATCTGTATACACACTTACACAGAGAATGCTATCAATCACTGATAACACTCCCCCTGTGTACAACTATCAGTGACTGACAGCTATGTAGAGAATGCTATGAATCACTGATAACACCTCCCCTGTGTACAGCTATCAGTGACTGACAGCTATCTTTGTATACACACTTACACAGAGAATACTATCAATCACTGATAACACCTCCCCTGTGTACAGCTATCAGTGACTGACAGCTATCTATGTATACACACTTACACAGAGAATGCTATGAATCACTAATAACACCTCCCCTGTGTACAACTATCAGTGACTGACAGTTATCTATGTATGCACAATTACACAGAGAATACTATCAATCACTGATAACACCTCCCCATGCACAACTCTCAGTGACTAACAGCAATTTATATATATACACTTACCCAGAGAATGCTATCAATCACTGATAACACTTCCTAGTGTACAGCTATCAGTGACTGACAGTTATCTATGTATACACACTTACACAGAGAATGCTATCAATCACTGATAACACCTCCCCTGTATACAGCTATCCGTGTCGGACAGCTACCTCTGTATACACACTTACACAGAGAATTCTATTAGCAATCTGAAATCGGGCCTGGTACTGGCTGGTGCCTCGGTACCAAACCCAACTTGGGACTTCTATTTTAAAATGCTTTTAAAGATGCAAAAGTGATTACCGAATTCATTCACCGAAGTCTTGTGCGACTTCAGCTAAAACTAATTTTGCCTCCATGAAGGCAAAAACATTTAATGTCTTATGGAGACAGCATTAAAATGAAAGTGTTTGACCGAATCGACTTTAGATCTATGATCCAAAGCTCGATTCGCTCAACACTAGTAGTGGCACAAGGGCAACCTACCCAATATTAGGCATAATGTTATGGCTGATCAGCATATTTGTGCTTATTATTAGAGATGAGCGAACATGCTCGTCCGAGCTTGGTGCTCGTTCGAGCATTAGGGTACTCGTAACTGCTCGATGCTCGGACGAGTATCTCGCCATGCTCGAGGAAATGGCAACTTCTGCATCGTGCTTTTTTGGCGCCTAAAAACACAGCCAATCACAAGCCAGGAGACTCTACAGTACACCCAGCATCACGTGGGGCCCTTACATGTCGATAGCAGGGGTTGGCTGGCCTGATCAGGTGACCCTGGAATATACTACCGACTGGCCGCGGCGCTCGGCTCAGATGCCGTCTGGATGTCGTTAGGGATAGAGCTGCTGCCTTTCAGGGACAGTGTTAGGGCCTGCATTTAGTTGTCTGTTAGGCAGGGATCACCAACAAAGAACCCAACAGCCCTTCTAAGGGCTAGAAGACATTTTATTTATTTTTTTTTTGTCACTTGGCTGGCTGGCACTAGTAGTGCAGCTATCGCCATATCTAACCCTGTTTTTTTTTTTTTGTTCTATCTCAGTGATACAAATCCATTGCACACAGCACTGTGGAACCATTCTGTGTGTCACAGTTCAGCACTGACTCACTCCAATCCATATATACTGTCCAGGTGACACTTTCTGTACGTCACACAATACAACCAAGTCATTTGCTACCAATATCATCTACCGCTTGATCCAGAAAATTCTCTGTGTGACATTTGTCTGGGTCACAGACTAAATAACCACCGTTAACAGGGTGTCAGTCAGTTCTACCATATTTCATGCACGTCACGTTCCCAAAAAACAAAATATAAAAAAAAAAAATTATTTCAGTTGTTTTAGCTCAGTGATACAAATCCATTTTACTCAGCTTTGTGTAACCTTTCTGTGTGTCACAGTTCAGCACATTCGCTCCCATCCGTATATACTGTCCAGGTGACACTTTCTGTACGTCACACAATACAACCAAGTCATTTGCTACCATATCATCTACCGCTTGATCCAGAAAACTCTCTGTGCGACATTTCTCTGGGTCGCAGACTAAATAGCCACCGTTAACAGGGTGTCAGTCAGTTCTACCATATTTCCTGCACGTCCACGTTCCCAAAAAACAAAATATAAAAAAAAAATATTATTTCAGTTGTTTAGCTCAGTGATACAAATCCATTTTACTCAGCTTTGTGTAACCTTTCTGTGTTCACAGTTCAGCACATTCGCTCCCATCTGTATATACTGTCCAGGTGACACTTTCTGTACGTCACTTAATTCTACCAGACTGAACAAGTTTTGTGGGTTTCAGTACACAGGCCCGTTTAATTTTTTTTTAATATCATACACTTATATACAAACAATGTTGAACCCCAGGGCTAGGGTCGAGGACGAGGGCGTGGGCGTGGGCATTCAATTACTGCAGGGGGCAGAGGCTGTGGTCCTGGGCAGGGTGAGACAGTACCTGCTGATGAGGGAGCTGTGGAACGCCGCAGAGTTACACTCCCTAGCTTCATGTCTCAACTTACAGGGACACGTGGTAGAGGACTGTTGAAACCACAACAGTGCGAAACAGCTGATCTCGTGGATTGCGGACAATGCTTCAAGTAATTGTCCACCAGTCAGTCTTCCACGCAATCCACCCACGTTACCCAAGGGAGCACTCCTCTGGCTCCTCCACCTCAACCTCCTTCCCCCCAGTCTGCCCCCTCCCAGGAAAATTTGGAATGTGATCCGGCATACTCTCAGGAACTGTTTTCTGGACCCTTCCCAGAGTCACAAACCACTTCTCAGGTTGCTGCTGACCTCGTTCCCGATGCCCAAGTTTTCCAACTGTCGCAGTCTGTGGGTGATGATGATGATGATGATGATGATACAATGTTGAGTTAGTGGAAGAAGTTTGTAAAGAGGTGTCAGACAGTGGTGAAGTTGTTGTTAGGGGAGGAATTCCGAGGGGGGAGCAGACTGAGGAATCGGAGGATGACGAGGTGACTGACCCCAAGCTGGGTTGATATGCCGAGTGAAGACAGTGCTTCTGAGGCGGAGGCGAGTGCTGCACCAGAACAGGTTGTAAGAGGCAGTGGTGTGGCCAGAGGGAGAAGCAGGGCCAGAGCTGGTGCATCAGCAGCAACTGTTTCACGTAGTGAAGCTCCCGTGGCGAGGCCTAGATGTTCGCAAGTCTGGAGGTTCTTTAAAGAAAGTGAGGATGACCGACGGACTGTGGTGTGCAACCTGTGCCACACCAGGATCAGCAGGGGTGCCACCACTACTAGCCTAACCACCACCAGCATGCGCAGGCATATGAGTGCTAAACACCCCACTCAATGGAACCAAGGCCGTTCACCACCTCCTGCGGGTCACACCACTGCTCCTTCCCCTGTGTCACTCGCTGCCTCTGCTAGTCAACCCCTGCGTCACTCGCTGCCTCTGCTAGTCAACCCCCTGCCCAGGACCCGGCACGAGCGCCTCCCGCCGGAAAACCACACCTTCGCCTCAACGATCCTCCACAGTGTCCACCAATGTGTCCCAGCACAGCGTTCAGCTGTCTTTACAGCAGACGCTGGAGCGCAAGAGGAAATACAGTTCCACCCACCCACATGCCCAAGCCCTCAACGTCCACATCTCCAAATTGCTTAGCCTGGAGATGCTGCCCTATAGGCTGGTAGAGAACGAGGCCTTTCGCAATCTCATGGCGGTGGCTGCCCCTCGGTATTCCGTCCCCCAGCCGCCACTATTTTTCCCGATGTGCCGTCCCAGCCCTACACCAGCACGTGTCGGAGAACATCATCCGTGCCCTGACCACGCTGTTTCTGAGAAGGTCCACCTAACCACGGACACGTGGACAAGTGCTGCCGGGCAGGGACACTATATCTCACTGACGGCACATTGGGTTAACTTGGTGGAGGCTGGGACCGAGAATGACCCTGGGGCCGCTCATGTACTGCCCAACACCGAGGATTGCGGGGCCTACCCTCGGTCACGGTCTCTCAGACGTACTATGCCTCCTCCTCCTCCTCCGACCCCTCCTCCTCCACCCGAATTACCATCCGCGGGCACGGCGCCTTCAGTCGGTAGCTCTAAGGCGCAGCAGCAGTGCCGTGGGTAAGCGCCAGCAGGCGGTGCTCAAACTGCTGAGCTTAGGTGACAAAAGGCCACACCGCCCAAGAGCTGTTACAGGGCATCACGGCGCAGACCGATGTGTGGCTGGCAACCGCTGAACCTCAAGCCAGGCATGGTTGTGTGTGACAACGGGCGTAACCTGGTGGCGGCTCTGCAACTCGGCAGACTGACACATGTGCCATGCCTGGCCCACGTGTTCAATCTAAATAGTTCAGCGGTTCCTCAAGACATACCCCAATCTGTCTGATTTGCTCACCAAGGTGCGCCGCATCTGTGCGCATTTCCCGCAAGTCGAGCACAGATGCTGCACTCTCAGGGCAGCACAGCGCGCCTACAACTGCCTGCCTCACCGACTGTTGTGCGACGTGCCCACGAGATGGAATTCGACATTAAACATGTTATC